>ML436008.1:0-33999 GCA_005239525.1 Nicotiana knightiana | reverse complement strand
CTCTCTGACAGGTAGATAGGCCTAATTACAGAGGAAACTCTAGCAAAATTTTCAGAAAATAGCAGAGTTAGTAAAAATTAGGGGTTGGCATATTGTGTTTTCAAAACCAAAAGATTTCCCGATCCTCATTCGAGGACGAATGATTTTATGTGGGGGAGAATGTAAAGACCCGTAAAATTTCATGGCTAAAAATAATGCCCAAATAGGTCCCCGTGTTGTTATAACTGTAGAAATTCTTAAAACGGACCCTTTTTGAGAAAAAAGTACCCCAAGACTTAAAATATTCAATTTTCCATATTTGCGCAGGTCTGCAGTCCACTATGCGATTGCAGATCAGGTATGCGGACCGCATAGTGGTCGCATACCTGGACACTTTGCTGTCCATTTTGAGGACAGTTATACGGCCTAGAATGTGATCGCATTTCACGAATGCGGGCCGCATAGTTGTCGCATTCTTGCACCTTGACTTTTGCGGAGGGAGTTATGTGACGCACTATGTGATCGCATAACAGGTATGCGGACCGCATAGTGGTCGCATACCTGGGCAGCCTACTTTTCTTTTTTGGCCCATTTGAGGGCCAATTATGCGACAGGAATGCAGACCGCATAGCAGGAATGTGATCGCATTCCTGACCGCATTTCTGCTTCGGGACTGTTAAATTTCTAATTTCATACCTGACCCACAGTTTATTAAAACACCTCCCCCTTTCATTTTAAGCTCATTTTCTGATAAATTAGAGAGAGGAGAGAGTGGGTTATAGAGAGAGAGTCCAACTTCATCCAATTTGTTCCTCCAACACTACACAGACCTGGAATTGATCAAGTAGAACACCATTTTCTTCACTACAAGAGGTAAGCTTCTACCCCATCAACCTAAATTTTCAGATTTTTGTTAAAATGAAACATGGCTAGGTGAATTCATGAAGATAAGGGTAGGAGCCTTGCATGCATGTAACTAGCTAATCATAATCTAGTAAAAGGAAATGGGTTAGAGTAATCTTTCACTAAGAAGAAGCCATTTAATCTAAAAGAACACTTAGTATTTGATAGAACGATCAAGTGAGTTCAAGACAAGATCATTGTTTCTAATTTTAAGTTAAATTATGCCATATTGTGAACTAGATTGAAGGTGCTAGAAGATCCGGTGAATTGTGGTAGAAATTAAGGAAAAATCCCAAATCAAGGTATGTATGGCTAACTTTAATCTTTGTAGAGTTACCTTGTTGGTGTCCGAGTACACAGTATAAAATTCTTTCTTGAGTATATGTGAATTGTCTATCCTGCTATGTCGAGTTGTATGAATTCATTCTCTGATTTTCTTAAGTCAATTACCATGCTAATTGAGA
Source organism: Nicotiana knightiana (assembly GCA_005239525.1). Taxonomy (NCBI): domain Eukaryota; kingdom Viridiplantae; phylum Streptophyta; class Magnoliopsida; order Solanales; family Solanaceae; genus Nicotiana; species Nicotiana knightiana. The sequence goes on along the minus strand of ML436008.1, from coordinate 32,653 downwards.
TTATGAAGGGTGACTCATTATGCTTATCCTACCATGTGTGAAGCTCGTTAAATGTTGAATACATCGGTATGAGAGGATGTGTTGCAAAATGAAAGATACGATAATGAAATAAAATGTTGAATGTATCCAAGTGCTGTAGTAAATAATGAAAGTAAATATGAGATGATTTTATTGAGTTAAATGATTGTGGCAACACCATATATGAATTGTTGATTGGTAAGGATCATTGTGCCTTGATTTCACATAGTTTTTGGTTGATATGAAATTGTGTTCTTCGTGATAAAGACCCTTGTGGTATAATTGTTGGTGATTGTTGTTATGAAATGGGAACGTACGAAAGAATCGGGTTGCGTGCCACAACACGAAGTAATAAGGGTGGAGAGGAAATAAGGGTGAAATGAGAATGTACGGTGGGATCGAGTTGCGTGCTGCAACACAAAGTAATAAGGGTGGAGAGGTAATAAGGGAGAGATAAGGATGTACGGTGGGATCGGGTTGCGCGCCGCAACATATGGAAAATTGAAACAAGTAACTGTGAAATCTTCATTGTGGTTTTCTGTATACTTGTGTGGTACTTGTGTGGTTACCCTAATTGTTTTCTAATTGTGTATTTTTTTATTCTACTTGGAATAAACTTGGTTCATACATGCTAGTACTATTCAATGGTATTAACGTCCCTTTTGTCGGGGGCGATAAATCTTGTATATGGATGTTGGTGGTTCTATAGAAGGTAGCTCAGACCGCCGATAATGGTGTTTCCCCTTCGTACCTTCAGCAGAACCTGTGAGCCCCATTTCCTCTCGGGGCCGTATGTAGTCTACATCATCTTTTTTTTGGTATATGTTATGTATTTTAAGGTATAGCCGGGGCCTTGTTGCCGGAAAATATTGTGTAAACCCTTAGTACTCTTAGAGGCTCCGTAGACATGAAGTGGGTTGTACATATATGTATTTTGGGCGGTAAATGTGTTTACTAGTAATCGTGGTCCGAATCGGAATTGTTGTATGTTTTGTGGTTATCAAATGTGGAAATGATAAAGGATAATATGAACTCAAGTAGTGGATTCATGCTTAAACTCTAAATTGCTAATTCATGTGGAATAATGTATATTATAAACACGGGGTGATGCGTTGGGTAGGAAAGGCAATCTAGGTCCGCTTGACCAGGATCATCCGGTTAGGCGCCAGTCTCGTCCCTCGGTTTTGGGGCGTGACATTCAAACCTTCCAGGCATGCCACCGGATCGTGACATTGATTTTTGCATTGACTTAGCTCCAGGAACCCAGTCTATATCTATTCCCACGTACCGTATGGCTCCGAAGAAATTGAGGGAATTGAAAGAACAACTTGAGGAGTTTTTGGCTAAGGGGTTTATCAGGCCGAGTGTATCGCCTTGGGGTGCTCCAGTGTTATTTGTGAAGAAGAAGGATGGGACTATGCAGATGTGTATTGATTACCTCCAGTTGAACAACGGCACCATAAAAAACAAGTACCCGTTGCCGCGTATCGATGATGTGTTTGACCAATTGCAGGGTGCTCGGGTGTTTTCTAAGATTGAATTGAGATCGGGGTACCATCAGTTGAAGATTCAGGACTCGAATGTTCTGGAGATGGCCTTTCGTACGAGATATGGTCATTATGAGTTCCTAGTGATGTCCTTTGGCTTGACTAATGCCCCATCAGCATTTATGGACTTGATGAACAGGGTGTTCAAGCCTTATATTGATTCTTTTGTCATTGTCTTAATTAATGACATTTTGATTTACTCATGTAGCCTGGGGGAGCACGAGCAGCATTTGAGAGTTGTGCTCCAGACTTTGCAAGAACAGAAGTTGTATACTAAGTTCTCCAAGTGTGAGTTTTGGTTGGATTCTGTGGCATTCTTGGGGCATGTGGTATCCGGAGAGGGTATCAAGGTTGATCCTAAGAAGATTGAGGCAGTTCAGAGTTGGCCACGCCCTACTTCAGCTACAGAGATCAGGAGCTTCTTGGGTCTAGCAGGTTATTATCGCCGATTTGTGGAGGGTTTTTCATCCATTGTAGCTCCTCTGACTAGATTGACTCAGAAGAATGCCCCATTCTGATGGTTCGATAAGTGTGAGTCAAGATTTCAAAATCTCAAGACAGCATTGACCTCAGAACCCGTTCTAGTTTTGCCTTCCGGTTCTGGGATGTATACAGTTTATTGCGATGCTTCACGTGTTAGTTTGGGTTGTGTGTTGATGCAGGAGTGGCGAGTTATTTCATATGCTTCACGGTAGCTGAAGGTTCATGAGAAGAATTACCCTGTGCACGATCTGGAGTTGGCGGCGATTGTTCATGCTCTTAATATTTGGAGGCACTACTTGTATGGGGTGCCTTGTGAGGTTTATACAGATCACCGCAGTTTGCATCACTTGTTCAAGCAAAGGGATCTTAATTTGAGGCAGCGTAGGTGGCTTGAGTTGCTGAAGGATTATGACATCACCATTCTTTATCATCCGGGCAAGGCAAATGTGGTAGCAAATGCCTTAAGCAGGAAGGTAGAGAGCATGGGTAGCTTGGCTTATATTTCGGCGGAGGAGAGACCTCTAGCTTTGGACATTCAGTCCTTGGCTAATAGCCTGGTGAGGTTGGATCGTTTAGAGCCCCGCCGATTTCTTGCACGTGTGGTTGCTCAGTCTTCATTATTGAGGGAGATCAAGGCTCGGCAGTTTGATGATCCACGCTTGGCAGAGCTGCGGGAAAAAGTGGTACAGGGTGGTGCCAAGGAGGTTTCTATTGGAGATGATGGTGTTCTAAGACTTCAGGGTCACTTATGTGTCCTTAATGTTGATGGCATAAGGGAGAGGATTCTAGAGAAGACTCATAGTTCACGATATTCTATTCATCCTGGTGCTATGAAGATGTATCGTGACTTGAAGCAGCATATCTGGTGGAGGCAGATGAAGAAAGACATAGTGGAGTATGTGGCTAGGTATCTAAATTTCTAGCATGTTAAGTATGAGCACCAGAGGCCAGGAGGCCTACTTCAGCAGATGCCTATACCTGAGTGGAAATGGGAGCGCACCACTATGGACTTCGTAGTTGGGGTGCCTCGGACCTTGCGGAAGGTTGATGCGATTTGGGTCATTGTGGAGAGGTTGACCAAGTCGGCACATTTCATTCCAGTAGCTACTACTTATACTTCTGAGAGGTTCGCCTAGATCTACATTCGGGAGATAGTTCGGTTGCACGGTGTGCCTGTGATCAGATCAAGGTCCTCAGTTCACCTCGCACTTCTGGAGAGCATTGTAGAGTGAGTTAGACACCCGGGTAGAGCTCAGCACAGCATTTCACCCTCAGACTGACGGGCAGCCGGAGCGGACAGTTCAGATATTGGAGGATATGCTCAGGGCATGTGTGATTGACTTTGGAGGACGGTAGGACCAGTTCTTGCCTTTGGCCGAGTTTGCTTATAATAATAGTTATCAGTCCAGCATTGAGATGGCTCCATTTGAGGCCTTGTATGTTCGGCGATGTCGTTCTCCCATCGGGTGGTTTGAGCCTGGCGAGGCTAAGCTATATGGCACCGATCTGGTGAAGGATGCTTTGGAGAAGGTAAAGTTGATTAAGTAGAGGCTGCGCGTGGCACAGTCCAGATAGAAGAGTTATGCGGATTGTGTGATGTATCATTTATGGAGGGAGAAAAGGTTATGTTGAAGGTCTGGCTGATGAAGGGTATTATGAGGTTTGGGAAGAAGGGCAAGCTAAGCCCGAGGTTTATAGGACCATTAGAGGTGTTGAGGCGAGTTGGGGAGGTTGCCTACGAGCTTGCCTTACCTCCCTATTTATCAGGAGTTCATCCGGTCTTTCATGTATGCATGCTCCGAAGGTATCACGCCAACTTCTCTCACGTTATAGATTCAGCACCATTCAGTTGGATGAGAGGTTGGGCTACGAGGAGGAGCCAGTTGCTATTACTGACAGGCAGGATCGCCAATTGAGGTCCAAGAGGGTTTTCGCCATAAAGGTCCAATGGAGGGGACAACCAATCGAGAAGGCGACTTGGGAGTGATACGCTCAAATTACACCTTAAAATAGTGTAAGTGACCGATGTCAAATATAGTAACCCAACAAGTTTGGGGTCGAATCCCAAAGAGAATAATATGGAGGCGATTAGGAATACAAGAGAATTATCACTTATCACGCAATGTCAAACAAATAAGATTTTGGTTTTGAAAGTTGTTTATAACTAAATGCGAAAATATAAACTAACCTAGAAAGCAAATAAAATGATCAATGGTAACAAGAATGGATGCTTCGGGAATTACACTCAAGTGATGATCCAATGTATTTCACGATTTCACAAATATGAGCGAGTTTATGTTAATTAGCCACAGATAATAATTCTTAATTAGCTTTTTCCAAAGACTAACAAGACTTTCTAATTGAATTATTCCTAACCCAATTAAGAGATTAATTACACCAGGATATGGTTACAATTAGTTCAATCCTATCCCTAGGTGGAATCTATAAAATGAGGGTTAAAGCCTCAAGTTCTTGTTAATTAATCTTTCCCAACCCCAAATTATCTTTTCCAAAATTAATTCGGAGTTAATGGGAGTGTCCTAGGGTTAGCTAATCCCTTTAGAAACATTAAAGAACAATAATAATTAAAGAAACAATAACTCACTTCATAAATATAATAAAATCATTCAATACATAAGCACAACAAGGTATTTAATCCACACTTTAAATATGTAAATTTCCATAAACAAGATTCAAGTGTTGGAAATAAATACTACACACTTAAATATACAATACAAAGCAAGGAAATGAGGAAACAAACATAAATGGGTAAGAAAACCTTAACCACAAGAGTGAAATCTTCAAATCCAAAGTGTGTGCGCAAACCCTAGCTTCAAGACTTGTTCTCCCCTACTCAAAATAATATTTACAAAGCCAAAAGATATGCCAAAAGATGCTCAAAAATGACTGTTAGGTCGAGCATATGAGAGTGGGGATGTGAAAATGTGATTTTACATTCTTGTCCATATCTGATGCTCGATAATCGCACTTGCGGAAGAATCCTCGCAGGTGCGACTCCGCAGGAGCGGAAATCTGCTTGCAGGTGCGATCTTTTGAAGCACTTGTCATTTCCGCAGGGGTGGACAATTGGTCGCACCTGCAGGATCGCAGGTGCGAAATATACTTCGCAGGTGCGACTTCTTTGTGGTTGGGCTGGTCTTCGCAGGTGCGTTCATATCTTCGCAGGTGCGAGGTCGCACCTACGACCTAAAATCCGCAGGTGCGGAATCACATAAGCATTTTATGCAATTTTCACCCCCTTTTGTTCAACTTTCTTTCCAATTCAACACCAACCACTTCACGGCATCACTTCCCTGAAAATTAAGCAACTACACACTAATAACAACCTCAAATTATCATTGAACAATACAAAGTCTAATGAAAAGAGGCCAAAATGAGTGGTAAAATCACCACTCATCAACACCCCCCAACTTAGAACTTTTTCTTGTCCTCAAGCAAATCAAAACTAATAACTCAATGAGGTTCTACTATGTTAAACACAAGTTCTATTGCTCGTATTCACCATTCACATTTTCCACTTAAGCACTCAAACTTATGGATTTGGTTGGCACTAATAATTAGGCTCAAGTATGCATCTTAATTGAATAACTCCCTCATTTACAAACAATTTCAAGAAGTGCACGGGAGTTCAAAAACAATAAAGTGATAAGAAAAAGCCTCAAGAAGTGACTCAACAACACTACTCTACTACACATGCTCAACTCGTTTATTTTTCATTATATCAATTTCATTATTCAATCCTAATTCATGTGCCCTCACAAGAGAGAAAGAAAGTCCCAACTCACAATATTTACAATGAAAACAACAAGGGACATATTTACAAATACACTCGCACTCACAAAGACTTTCAAGTGTTACAACCAATCATACCATAGGCTTGCCCTTATTTTAATTCATCGCATATTCAAAAATATTTGGTTGGAGATCCTATAAGGGCTTTATAAGCTTGTAATGTAGGTTTAGGGAAAGGTAGGATACACATTTGGGAAAATGGCTACACCCTCCTTGAACACTACTCACATTTTCCTTTCTTATTGCGCTTTATTTCTTTTCAAACCACATAGCCTCATTTGTATCTAATTACCAACATATAACCATTTAAGCACCTCGCTACATTTATTTAAAGCTCCCATATTTATTTACATATAAACATTTCTTTTTCTCTTCCTTTTTTGTATTTTTTCTTTGGAGCTTGAATAATTTCAAAAGAATCTTTTGAGGCATATATTTTGCACTCAATGTACAACCTTACTAATTTCCACTTTCACACTACACCCCCAACTTAGGATTTTTGCCTCATTCTCAATATTCAAGGAGGGACGGGTTCAAAAGAGGAATTATTTTGCAAAAGGGAAAGGTTTGTACTGAGGTGACCAAAGAAAAAGTTCAAGGTAACTAGTGATAATATCTATACAATGGTGGCTCGAAAGGCTAACGAGTTTTTCAAATAACACAAAGAATGCCTAAGGTCATTTCTCCAACCAAACATAATTATCATTAGCATTGAAAAACTAACCGGGCAAGTTCTAGATGATGGAAGTAGGCACAAGATTTATTTATACAAATACTAACACACATGGCACATGAATTAGTCAAGATGGATCAATTTCATTTTTTTTATAGGAGTTTAGAGCAATATTTTTGAACTAGTGTGTAAAGAGTCACTAACAGAGCCAAGAACTTATCATAAATATTATCTTTCACCATGCAACTTACTTGTTTTCATTCAAAATCAAATTTCGGAGGGGTATTCTTAGTTTACATTTCACATACAAGAGACTAGTTTCTTTAGAACCAAATAATCCAAAAGTCTCTTCCTAGAAAAACAAGACTAATTCCCTTAAGAAAGTTATCACACCATCTATCATAGGGAAAAGTCACCCGGTTCACTTCAAAAAGTGCTTCTTGGGAAAGAACAATAGCATGAAGAAAACTCAAGAAACTATTATTATTACGGAAATTAAACTAACTACTCAAAATAAAACTAAATTAAACTAACTGCTCAAAATAAAACTAAATTAAACTAACAACTCAAAATAAAACTAAAAAGCTAAAAATAAAACTAACTATTAACAAAACTAAACCAATCACACCAAGCCCGGCAAGGGAACATAATATCTATAAATAACAAAGAAGCCCGGCAAGGGCACATAACAATGTCATAAACACATGTCAAAACTAAGTCATAAATAGATTAAATGTACAAAAGCCATAAAATGTGCATATGCCACCCCCCAACTTAAAACATTGCAGTGTCCTCACTACACAATATCAAAATAAATGGCAAAGTTTGAGGGTCTCCCTGAGGTCTGCATCAGACTAGCAGACTGCAGAAGAAGTGACTGGTCAGTGTGGTTGCGTCCCATCGTCATCATCCTCATCAGCAGGATCATCCTCATCAGCAGCATCCTCAGCCTCAGACATGAAGGAGTACTCATTGCTATCATCGGCGCCTGCAACTAGCAGTGGCTTGCTCGGCTGCCCCCTCTTGAAGATTTCTTTTACCCCCTACATATCTTGACTAAGATCTTCCCTTTATTCTTATTCTTATTCTTCACCTTCTCCTTTTTAAAATCATCCTGCAAATCAACATGTGCCTTTGCAAGGCTGGTGTAGGAAGTCTCCATCTGCTTCAGAGAAGCAGCCATTCTGTCCTGAGAAGCAGCCATCTCCGTCTGAGTGTCAAAACATTTCTTCATCTTGGCTCTGGAATAATAGTCAGGTGGGGGTTGTGGCTGTGAAGTGGGGGATCCAGTGGGGAGCTTGGACACAAGATCCCGAATAAGAGTGAGTTGGGAGTTCATCTCCCCAAATGGACATACTGATGAACTAGGCTATGAGGTACATCCAATCTCGGTGGTAGTGGTGGTCATCTTTCTCTTCTTACTCTTTACTGCTCCACCTTCCCCCTTGACCCTCAATGGCTGGAAGGGCTTGTCTGCCGGCACCCACAGATCATCAGGGCGTTCCTCAACCTCTACCCGTCGGCATAACTCAGTGATCAGAGATGGAAATAGTAGCCCAGGCTCATTGTCAATCACAGATTGCCGCATCTCCTGTAGAATATAGTGACCCAGGTTCACTGGAACACCTTCGATCAGGAAGGCTATGATCAGAGCCCTGACGTAGGATATGTCTGTGACATTCCCACTGGGGGAGACTCTGCTGCTCAGTATGTACAACCATATCTTGGCTTCGGCCGTGAAGTCAGTCAACTTCAAGTCCTTCCTCTTGGTCGCCCATTTTGATCGTACACTTTCTGGGTATAGTTTGGAAGCCATCCATGCTGCATTTTCACAATTATCCCGCTCCACCATTGGCTCCATCGGGTGGTTTTGAATTCCCAGGTCGAACTGGCCCGGGAAGGGCCTGTTGCAAGCTCACTATTTTTTGAGCAAAAATGGCAGTTTGCGCACCTGCGGACTTTTGGTCGCAGGTGTGGTCTCGCACCAGCGGGAAATTTGTTCGCACCTGCGGTTTTTGCCACGCCTGCGGTTCTGGACTCGCAGGTGCGAGGTCACACCTGTGGAATTTTGACCGCACCTGCGGTCCTTCGTCCAAAAAGCAACTGCCCAAAAATTTTTTTTTTTTTTTTTTTTTTTTGAATTTTTTGACTTGGGTCTTGCCTTTGGCCACTAATTTGTACTCACGACTTCCAGATTAGTGTACCAAATTGTATTCTAACTTTATTAACACTAAAATCAAAGTACGAGGCACTCAATTTTCACTCATACCATAACCCAAACACATTACGAGCGTATGACATTCACCCTCTCCTCACACGAATTTGATGCTCAAAACAACACCACAATTTGTTCAATCACTACTCTCAACCAAACCTCACCCTAATTCTATCCTAGTTTGCAAGTTAACAAAACAAAAATAAAACAAAAATGAGGAAAAGAAAGAATGCCCGTGGCCTTTGAAGGCCTGACAAAGTAGACAAATGGAAAGAAAAAATAGAGAAGCAAAAAGGAGTGAGTAATTGAAGTTACCTGGGATTTTGAATGACAGTGAGGGGGAGATGTGGGTGTGAGGAAGAAATTTCCCTTGCTTTGAAATGTTAGGTCTTAGAAAAACTCACCTGGGAGATAAAATTTGGGAATTGAACTGGCGACTATCGCACCTACGGTTCCAACTCCGCACCTGCGATCCCGCAGGTGCGAATAAAAGAACGCACATGCGATGCCTGAGCCGCTCCTGCGATGTCGCACCTGCGGAAGAATGACCGCAGGTGCGAAAATACCTGGGTTTGCACAGAACATTCTGTGGACATTTGCGATCGCATTTTTTATCGCAAATGCCATTCAGCTATAGCATTTTGGACATAAGGCATCCCAGACCTGGGCAGAATGTTTGCCCAGCAATTTCTTTGTTTTCTTGCACCGGTTTTGACTCCCTGGTATCCCGAAGCTGCTCAAATCAACTCCACAAAATGCGAAACTTGGCAGATTGGTTAAAATAACTATAATAAGCTATTCGAAAAAGAAAATTTTCAGAAATGACTTAAAATTTTTGAAAAATGATGGGTTGCCTCCCACCAAGCGCCGCATTTAACGTCGTGGAACGACGCAAATCAATTTTTACCACTTTTCTCTCCACTTTGACGATATGAACTGGTCACCTAGCTTGGAATCAAGCTTGTGACCACGGGCGGTGGGGGGTGGTAGAAAGATGATCGAGCCAAGCCTTAATGTCTTCATTTTGCTCTTCTTGGCCCGTATGTGAGGAATGTCACTTTGTCTCCTTTGTCCTTCAAATTGCAAGACGTATGGTGTGAATTTCTCCTCCTCGCAACACTCCATTGACTCGTGTAGTTCAACTTCCGTTTTACCACACAATCCCAACGTTGAAAAATGCTTGGAATGTGCCTTCAACCTCCCAACTTGCAATTTTCTCCAGATCTCGACATCCTCATTTTCCCCCGGAATTGAGTCAATTTCAACCAAATTTTCAATCACTCCGGTTGACTCAAATTCCATATTTTTGTTGGCATCCAAAATACTCATAGAGTCGGTTGGCAGATGTTCAAGGCTTGATTCCTCAAAGTAGCACTCACTCTCACTCTCGGAATTGGACTCTTCTAGAATGTCATCCACACTTTCAATTTGAGATGCGTGATGAGTCTCCATCAACGCTTGCATTTGATCCTCCAAAGTGCGGATGTGTTCATCGTTTTGAGCCACATCATTTTTCAATCCTTCGAGCGTAAGGTTGTGCTTTTGCTCATGTTCAAGAGTGGCCTCCAACATGAGCATTATCTTCTCATTTTGAGTATTTGAGAGTTATTCTTGGCTTTGTTCAAGTGCCAAGGAAGAGTTTTCAACTTCTTGATTGTCACTCATCTCCATGGGTTTTTGGATCCTTGAAGCTTCAATCGTTGCATCCATTTGTTCNTGAAAAATTAAGAAAATAAACAAGAAAAATAATTACACAAATATTCACAAGTTTGAATCAAAGCACTTATGCTTACTTCTCAAACAACCTAAATTACTCCAATTGTTCCCCGGCAACGGCGCCAAAATTTGATACGCTCAAATTACACCTTAAAATAGTGTAAGCGATCGATGTCAAATATTGTAACTCAACAAGGTTGGAGTCGAATCCCACAGAGAACAATATGGAGGCGATTAGGAATGCAAGAGAATTATCACTTATCGCGCAAGGCCAAGCAAATAAGATTTTGGTTTTGAAAGTTGTTTATAACTAAATGCAAAAATATAAACTAACCTAGAAAGCAAGTAAAATGATCAATGGCAATAAGAATGGATGCTTCGGGAATTACACTCAAGTAACGATCCAAAGTATTTCACGATTTCACAAATATGAGCGGGTTTATGTTAATTAGTCACGGATAATAATTCTTAATTAACTTTTTCCAAAGACTAAAAAGACCTCCTAATTGAATTATTCCTAACCCAATTAAGAGATTAAGCACACCCGGATATGGCTACAAGTAGTTCAATCCTATCCCTAGGTGGAATCTATAAAATGAGCGTTAAAGCCTCAAGTTCTTGTTAAATAATCTTTCCCAACCCCAAATTATCTTTTCCAAAATTAATTCGGAGTTAATGGGCGTGTCCTAGGGTTAGATAATCCCTTTGGAAACATTAAAGAACAAGAATAATTAAAGAAACAATAACTCACTTCATAAATATAATAAAATCATTCAATACATAAGCACAACAAGGTATTTAATCCACACTTTAAATATGTAAATTTCCATAAACAAGATTCAAGTGTTGAAAATAAATACTACACACTTAAATATACAATACAAAGCAAGAAAATGAGGAAACAAACATAAATGGGTAAGAAAACCTTAACCACAAGAGTGAAATCTTCAAATCCAAAGTGTGTGTGCAAACCCTAGCTTCAAGACTTGTTCTCCTCTACTCAAAATTATATTTACAAAGCCAAAAGATATGCCAAAAGATGCTCAAAAATGACTGCTAGGTCGAGTATATGAGAGTGGGGATGGGAAAATGTGATTTTACAATCTTTTCCAGATCTGATGATCGATAATCGCACCTGCAGAAGAATCCTCGCAGCTGCGACTCCGCAGGAGTGGAAATCTGCTCGTAGGTGCAAGCTTTTGAAGCACTTGTCATTTTTCGCAGGGGCGGACAATTGGTACCTGCGGGATCGTAGGTGCGAAATATACTCCGCAGGTGTGACTTCTGTGTGGCTGGGCTGGTCTTCGCAGGTGCGAGGTCGCACCTGTGACATAAAATCCGCAGGTGCGGAATCACTGAAGCATTTTGTGAAATTTTCACCCCTTTTTGTTCAAATTTCATTCCAATTCAACACCAACCACTTCACGGCATCACTTCCCTGAAAATTAAGCAATTACACACTAATAACAACCTCAGATTATCATTGAACAATACAAAGTCTAATGAAAAGAGGCCAAAATGTGTGGTAAAATCACAACTCATCAGGGAGCCCGAAGAGGACATGCATAGCAGATATCCACACTTATTCAGCACTCCGGGTATAATTCTAGACCCGTTCGAGGACGAACGTTTGTTTAAGAGGTGGAGAATGTAACGACCAGACCGGTCATTTTGCATTCTAGAACCCCGTTCCCCTAAATGAGACTTCCCGTAGTTGCTTTTGCTGATTTATGACTTGCAGGGACGGGTGGTTCGAGGTTTTGAAGAGTTTGGAGTAGTATAGGAACGCTTCGTTCCTTAAGGTTGGCCTTTAAGGCCAAGTTTGACTTCGGTTAACATTTTTAGTGAACGACCTCGGAATCGAGATTCGAAGGTTTCGGTAGGTTTGTATGATGATTTCGGACTTGGGCGTGTGTTCGAAACGGGTTTTGGATGACCCGGGAACGCTTTGGCACCTCATAGTGAATTAAGGTTCCCTTAAGTTCAAACTTGAGGTTTGGAGCGTGTTTTTGTGTTACTGAGATCCAAACGGAATTCCAAGATCGGGAATACTTCTGTTATGTCATTTATGACTTGCTCGCAAAATTTGGTGCCATTTTGAGTAGTATAGGTAGGTTCGGCGTATTGAAAGCGAATTCAAGAACTTAAAGTTCTTAAGTTTGATCCAATAGGTTTTGGGGTATGATCTTTAGATTTAACGTTGTTTCGGACGTTCCGAAGGCTCGAGCGAGTCTGTATTATGATTTAGGACTTGTTGGTATATTTGGACGGGGTCTCGGGTGGGCCCAGATGCCATTCGGGCAAAACTAGCCTTAAATGACTGATGGTGCACCAGATCTGATACGACTGCACCTGCGGAGGGCAAGTCGCAGGTGCGAGACCGCTTCTGCGATCCCAGCCTCGCAGGTGCGACTCCTGAGGGAGCTGCCCATTTTCGCAGATGCGGACTTCTTTTCGCAGAAGCGGAGCTGCAGGTGCGGACTCCGCTCTGCAGGTGCGAAGCCAGGCCCCTTCCCCTTCTCCGCAGATGCAAGATTTTTCTCGCAGATGCGAGACTGCGGGTGCGGTCCTAGAGCCGCAGGTGCGAAAAGCCTGTAGGCATTGAGCTTCGTTTTAAATACGGGACTTAGCCATTTTTGAACACTTTTCTTCATCTTTGGGCGATTTTGAGAGCATGCAAGGAAGGTATTCCACCTAACTACTGTAAGGTAAGTAATTCCTACTATAAATTTAGCTTAATACTTGAATTCTTAGGTAGGTTAACACATCAAATTAGTGGAAATCATGGGTTTAGAGTAAAACCTAGGTTTTTACCAAAAATGGGAAATTTCGAAGAAATTTGTTAAGGAATCATACAAAAACTATATAATATTGATCCTTAGGACATGGGTGATAGTTTCCTTCAAAAATTTCCAGAATCCGAGCATGTGGGCCCGGAGGTGTAATTTTAGAATTTTCCCAATTTAGGTTGAAATGATCATTTAAGTAGGAGAATTAAGGCCTTGGGAGTATAGAATGATTTATTTATGCAATATTTGACTAGTTTCGAGTTCTTTGGCGAAGACTTTGGAGTTTTGGGTGCATTCTTGACCCGGGAAGTAGACTTAACACGAGGTAATTCTCCTTTCTAACCTTGTAAGAGGGAATTTTTCCCATAGGTGAAATAAATGATTATGTGTTATTGTTTGTGGGGCTACGTACGTGCAAGGTGACGAGAGTCCATGCGTAGTGACTATTATTGATATGTCCGGGTAGTTAGGCCCACACCATGCCATGTGAATTTTATTAACTTGAGTTATATGCTTTATATCTTCATTATATGCAACTTTGTTTTAAAGAAACCCGAGAATTTGGTGTTTTAAAGGAATTGTTATTTGGAAAGGATTTAAAGAAAGATGTTGTGTTTGCATGCGACCGCTTCGCAATTTATATTCCGCGAGCGGAGTGATTTTTTCCCCTACTCTCATGGGAGCGGGCAGTACGCCATGGCAGGTTAATAGATGCATCTATGGTTCGTGTCATTCGACCCTTCGGCAGTGCACAGTTATTATTATTATTATGTTGGCCCAGGCCGGATGTGCTTATTCTGCTATGCGTATGCTATTTGATTGATGTATTTATGACTGTTGAGCTGTGAAATATCTTGGAAGAACGAACTGAAAACTTGTATATTGGTGCTTCACCACGTATTTGGATTTTGATCACGATTCGATATTTATTTCTTTACTATCCATGCTTACCTGTTGTCCTCTTTTAAAATATCACCTAAATATATTGTTTGGACCCTAGTAAGTGTCAAGTCGACTGCTCGTCACTACTTCTTCGAGATTAGACGAGAGGTCGACTGGATACTTACTGGGTATATATTATTTTATGTACCCATGCTACCCTCTGTACTTAATTGTACATGATCTGAGGCAGGTGCATCTGGGTATCAGTCCGGAGCTCGTTCCTGAGTTATATCCAGTCAAGGCTTCACGGTGAGCTGCTTCTCCTGGCGATCCCCAACAGCACTTTGGAGCTATTCTTTTGCCATTTCTGTCTATACTTACTCAGACAGTAGGACAGACTTTTTTATTCTTTTGATATTATTCTACTAGATGCCTATACACTTGTGTTACTAGTTCCTGGCACACACGCTAGTAGACATTAGTTTTGTCTGTAAATATTAAATTATGACTTTTCCGGCCATCTCTGTTTAAGATGGCCTAAGTTATCCATTTCTACTTAATGTCTCAAAACTAAGTCAAGTAAGTGTTGAAAATATTTTTGTAAACTACATAAAACTCACTAGTAGATTGATGTTGTCTTGCCTGATTGCGGTGTTGGGCACCATCGCGAACTGAGTTATGATTTGGGTCGTGACATTAGGATTCTTTAAATCCTGACTAATTGTAATAGAATAAATTTCATTCTTTAAAAAATCAATTTGTCTAATTTTTTAAGAAATATTATTAGAAATAATTTCATTCAAATATCTTTGAATTGGTTGAGTTATAAACTCAAAAGTAATTCCTTTTCCATTAAAAGTTCCAGTAAATCTTTTTGTATCCCAATTGGTAAAATGAATAATTTTATGAAAAAATGGGACGCCCAAAATAACGTCCTGAGCTATGTCTTTTACTAAAATAAAGTTTTCCGCTATACAAACATCATTTTGGAATATATATAAGCCTTAGGTAATTTATATGAAATACTCATTTGCCCACCACTAGCATTTTTTAAATGGTGAGTAGTTTTATAAAAATACTTAGAAGGTATTACTCCTTTTATACAATTTAAATCTGCTCTGCTATCAAATAAAGCAGTAAATTCTCTTTTAAAATTATAATCAATTAAAAAAGTTATTTTTATTAAAAACTTCTGGGTAGTAAAATACTGGAGATTTTGTAAAAATTCATCTTCAGCATAATCAATTGTTCCTAGTAATTTACTAGCAGTAATGCCTTCAGATGTACTTGCACAAGTATTAATTTCAGTAATATTAGTACTGAAGTCTTTACTAATCTCAATGTCAGAATTTTCTAATTTAAAAACTCTTCCATCTAAGGCTACATTAGAAGACTTTAACTCTGAGATCTCTTTCTTGAGATTATTAATCTCAATACTTAAATCTTGAATAGTCATTAATCTATCAGGTTGAGACTTGTTCTTAATAGGCCTTCTAATTTCACATATAGTGTAAGGTCCCTTTTGAGATGGAATTTCTTCTATCTCTGTTCCTACTTCAGAACTTGAGGAAGTTTATCAATTATTTGGGACCTTAATTCAATGTCTTTAATAACCCTTAATAGTTCTATTATACTATCATTTGTTAAGACATAAATATACAAGTATTTGAATTGGGAATAGATATTATAAAGATCATTCCCTAAATCATACAATTGTTTTGAGCATTGTCCCTTATCATAGGGTTCTTGCTCATCTTCAGAAGATGAAATATATTTCTCTTCTTGGAGGACTCGTAAGTATTCACTAGTTGATGATTCATCACTATCAGATATTTCTGGGGAAGAATTTAAAAGAATCTTACATAAAGAATCTTTGATATGGTCATCTAAATCAATTTCTTTAGTTTATCCTTGATTCTACAATCTTTATGAAAAGTTTTTCTCCTTTGGGTTTTTGCAAAACATTTTTCAGAAGACCCCTTTTTCTTTTTATAAGAATCATTTTTCTTATGCGACTTCTTTTTATTAAAAGGGATGTCAATAGCAAATTGTTCGCAAAATTCCCCTAATTGTTGTCTCTCATTGAGACGATGCTTTTTTATTTATTGATTTAGCTTGATCTCACTGCATAAAGCTAATCCTTCCTGAGTGCATACACTGAATAGTTTACCATATGAGTAATTGTTATAATCAATACTCATTGACGTGCCTCTTAAAGTTTTTCTGACTCTTTCAGCAAACAGAGGCAGGAGTCCATCAATGAATTTGGACTTCCAATGAGTACTATTACTTTCAGGTAATTCCATCACTCTGGATAAGAAAATATCTTTATACCATCTAAAAGATGTTAAGGTTTTACACCTTTGATTTTGAAGCATTGTCCTAATAGTCTCACTATTATCAGACCATCTTCCTGAGAAGTGTTCTATAATATTCATTACTAAAGAATAGACAGAATTTGGGACAATCTTATCATCCTCTATCTTTGTCGCGTTTGAACACGCTGATCATGGCTGACATAATTATCCCACCATCCCTTCAGTTGACCAGTGAAACCGGCTATTATCATTTTTGTAATAGCTCTATCTGTATTTTTATTAACTTTACAGATAGTACTGTACATAAGCATTCTATGTACTGTTGTATAGATTTGTCTATCCGCTAAGCCATCTATGTTCCATTCATAGATGGTTGATCCACTGTAACCTTGATGGTAGTGGTCATTATCTTGTTCTTCTAGAAGAACATCTTGCAGGGTCGGTCTCGGGTAGTAAAACATTCTTTGGTAAGGTTTGCGAGCATATTTTTCAGAGATTTTATTAATCTCGTCGTCTACCTTTAAATTTTTTCCTTTATCAGACATATGCTCTAAACTTAAAGGGTTAACTTTAAATTTACCAAACTTCTTATTGAGAAGTTCTTCAATGTCACCAAGACTTTTTAATTTATAGTCTCTTACATCTGGTGGAGGTTATATACTTGTAATAGCAATTTGTTCTTTACCTTTAGTATCCATAATAAATAGCGGTATTCAATTTAAGCCATAAATAATATTTAGTTTATATATTCAATACATTTAGAATAATATTCTTAAATAAAGAGGTACATTCGTTTTATATATATATTGATAGCATTTACTTTATACATTATTTAATTTAAAACTTGGATTATTCACCACATCTAGATAATAGTCAATAACTACACAATGATATTCAGTTTGTATGTTATTATTATTCCACTCACATATTCAACTTAGTTTTCGATTTACAACTCAAAAGAATTCTAATGTGTATATTAATATTTAAAATATAATACTAGAATATTCTATTAAAGGATCCAATTAAAATCTAATATTACATCAACATTACTAGAATAGGCTATTAAAGAATAGTAGAATTCCAAATAAGTTTTAGCAATATACCGATATTTTATCATAAAATAGAATATACAATGTGCTATTCTATTAAAGTGTGTTGATTTGAATATTATATTCTAATATTTTATTTTGGTTTGAATATTGTATTTCAAATCGAAATACCGTGATATGTTGGATTTGGATATTATATTTCAATTTAAAATATTGTGATATGCTTGGTTTGAATATTATATTCTTCATTAGAATATTGTGGGATGCTTGATTGAATATTGTATTCCAATTTAAAACATTGTGGTATATATGCTTGGTTTCAAATATCGTATTCTAATATTTAATTTTTGTTTTGGATACTATGTTCTAAATTAGAATATTGATAATAATAACAATAATAATAATAATAATAATAATAATAATAATAATAATATTCCAATTAAAACTTACCATTATACTATTTAATATAATAATATTTGCGAGATTGGTGAAATTGATCCAACATTGCTTGCTCCGTTCTGATTCTCCTCCGTTAATTACAACATGGACTTATGGAAGAGATTAAAAAAAGAACAGATAGGAAGGAGAAGACTTCATCAGACAAATAAATGGAGACAGAGAATTGGGCTAACACCATCTCGAATGAAGAATTAGATTAATAATTATGGAATTAACAAATGGAAGATCCCAATGAAAATTGTTTCATGAATAAGATTGATTAGGGTTATGTGTTTTAAGAATTTAGCTGTGAAGATATGTAAGATAGAATTTGAAAGTGAGGAAATATGTGTGTGAGAGAGAAACTTTTAATGGTAGCTAACGTAGTATTATCCAATCCCTCATAAAGTGGGATTTGATAGGTATGATATTCAAAAGTTTAATAAGAAATAAGAAATTATAAAGTGAGTATAAAGGGGAAAAAATAATTTGAGGGCATACGAAATTAACTGGTGTTTTTAGAGGGTATATCGTGTAAATTTTTCTAAAAAAAAAGAGAAAAGACCTAACCTCTCTTTTTTTTAAATTTGGCATGGATTATTAGTTATGTTACTAAACTATTCGTGGTCTTAATTATCCCCAAACTTGGATATTTGAGAGTCATTACTTCCCTGAATGCTTATGTGGCAAAGAGAGTGGATGCACTCTCTTTTAAATGTGTAAAATAAAAAAAATTAACTTCCTAATGGGTTATTTTTAACCGTTAATAGTCATATATAAGAATTTATTTGTTGTAATTATATATTTTTTCTTACTTCATCTTAATATGCAATGTGAACTTTATACCAACTTTTATTCTTTTTAATTTCTTCTACAAATATAATGTCTATTTGGTTTAACTGCATATTCCTTCTTTTATCGAGCTAAATTGGTAAAACAATTGGTTGGACCATCATTTAAGACAAATAGAAAACTTCTAGCAAAAATAATGGATTACTAATTGTATATTTCTTGTTTTTTTTTTTAAACATATAATAGTTATTTATTTCAACTGCCTATTTATATTTGGAGTCAAATCAGTAAATATTTTTTTGCCATTGACTTTTTATTTTCAATTATGTATTTTTTTCAGATAAAATCAGTAAAAAAACTACTTGCATAGAGCTCTATAAATCTTAGCTAAATAAAAATTATAGTCAAAATAATAAATTTCAAAATATGTAGTTTTAATTTTTTTTTTTAGATGTCATGACTATTTATTTTAATTGTATGTTTTATTTTTTTCCCGGTAAACTTTAAAAAGTAACTAAAACTTCATTATTAATGGCAAAAATTTAGCCTAAATAATATAGTTTTAGTCAAGTTTCATTATAAATGTTATTCGGAAAGATTACTAAAAAAGTAACACATTTAAAAAGGTAAAGAAAAAATATTTACTATTCAAAAAATGTCACATAGACAGAAAAAATCTACATAGCAGGTAAGTATATGCCACTTTCCTGGGATGAGATCATCCTGCTTACTCTATAATCTGAGTAACAATTAAATTTGTGTTGAGATCATAAAGATACGTGATTTAGTCCAACTAACAGATAAACAGGAAGACAATCGTATAAGTTAAGTGAGCAAGCTAGATCAAGCCAGTGTATGAGCAAGTCTCGACCTTGAGCTGTGAGGGGCTCAAGGTACACTAATATGAACAGTAAACGAAGGACAATAAAGCTAAGGAATGATTCTGATGAGAGATGAGCGAGAAAGTTAGAGTATATATTCTTTGCCATTAATTGATGACGTTTACAAATGAATGGGCTCCCCTTTATATAATAGGAGAGTCCTAAATAAGACACATTTTCATTTCTAGTAAGGAATATAATTGTACAACTGTCTAACCGCCTAGTACGAATTCGTACAAATCCGTTCTGGAATTCACGCCTTGATATTTGTTCCATTGTGGGAATCTCGCTCATTCTGCTACAAATTCATAATGGTATTATCTCGGGGTAGGTCATACTCGGCCACGGTATTCATTGTATGCTTTGGTCCTCGGGCCTTATACTCCGTCATCAGGCTCGAGCTCGATCTACTGAGCTTTCTTGGTCCATTCTGAACTCGGTCTCGGAGTGAATCCTTGAACCCATAAAATCCGGCATACTTGACTTCGACCGTACACAGATAGTCCCCGTGTTTCTTGTAATAAAATGATAAGAAACGATTTCAGCTTCGAGTTTCCGGAGTCCCTGATAATGACATCATCTTCGTGACGTAAGTGTTCGAGGTAACTAAAACATCCCGTCAGTGCGCTTCCCCAAAATATTAAATGTGTGCCAGTGATGGTCGGCCATTAACGCCGCCGAAACATCGTCGCTCTCCTATAAATACAAGGTTCCTTATCCCATTAAGGACTTTACTTCCTTTTTGCAACTTCTACACTCTCTTCATCTATTTCTCTTTCGTTACCAGCTCCTCCGCCTTTTCAGTGCCAAAAATCATCAAACCCCATCTCTTTCTGCTTCCTTTAACCAGAACCTATGGCAAAAACTTCAAAAACCGTTCCTCAGAAAGAGGAAACTTCCTCTTCCTCTTCACGTCCGACTGGCGGTAAGGCACCGGCCCTTCACTAGATCATTCCAGGCGCTTGCACCTTAAAGAAAGACTTCATCGTTAAAAATCCTCCCGATGTTCCTGGCCGATGTGAGCATGCTTCGAGGTATATCTGTTCGATAACAGAGAAACACCTCGATGCAATGAAAAAGGAATCTGGTTGGGGGGATAGGGTCGTGGTACAGATCCCCACCCGCGAGGAGAACATTACCACTCATGTGGAGGGATTTCTAAGTGTTTACACTTATCCCTTTTGGGTCCCCTCGATCCAATTGTGAGTGATTTTTGTAAAAGATACCAAGTCACCCTTGGTCAAATCCACCCATCCTTCTGGCAAATAGTGATCATGCTTCGTTACTTCTCCAGCAAGGCCGAGGGGCTCGAGTTCACTCTTAGTCATCTAATTCGCCTGTACCGGCCTCAGCTTTTCCGAGGGTTGATTAAACTCCAACCCCGGTCAACCAAGTCCTTATTTTCCAGCAACGACGAAGATAGAGATCGAGTCTGGATAAGCACGTTCATTCGAGTGAGGACCATCGACATCATCCACGAGGAGATAATGTCGTTCCCAGAAAAGTGGAATTTCAGTCGTAAGTGGAGTTGTTTCCCCAGTAATTTGCTGCATTTTGACTATGTTTTGCATGACACTCTTACCTTTATTTGTAGCGGTTTCTTGGATTCCCCATGCAATCCTTGATCTCGAAGACTGGGTCCGAAAACTAGTCGCGACCTCATCGTATGACAAACACAAATGGCGTGACTTGTCGAAGGGTAAATGGGAAGCCAAACATCATGGTAAAATCCTGGTACTTTCTTCTTTATTGGAGACACTTCCTTTCTCATACTTAATTTTAATTTATGCAGGCATTGGGGATTTTTCTGAAATGCGGTCGTCCCCTCCTAGAGAAAGGATCGAGTCCCTGATTCCAAATTCGAAGAAGGATAATAAGAGAAAAAGGGCTTCGAATCCCGATCCCAAAATAAAACGGTCCCTGCTCAGAGACGCAGGAGGAATGTCATTCCTTTGGACATAGACTCAGTCCACCAGCTTCAAGATGAGGAAGAAGATGAGGGCGAGGACTCTGCGCTGGTGGCCCGAACCAAAAAGCCAGTCGAGGCTGCCAAACCCTCTGAACCCGAGATCATATCTTGCGGTGAGGAAACCTCGAAGAAAGATGAGGGCAAGGCCCCCGAGTCGCCCGAGGTCGTGGTCATTTCTCGGCCTTCAAAAAGCAAACCAAAGGAGGCAGGTTTCGAAGCCCCCACGATCGAACAGAGCGCCTCGGGAGACCTTCCCGAGGCCATGGCAATAGGTCACTCCCCATCGTTACTGGCTTACTCCGAGGTCACCATAAGAGAAGCTCGGGCCTTGAAAACGCCTGACTTGAGCGGAGTCCCCGGTGAGGACGATCCTTTCCAGGATTGCTTCACTGGGGTTGATAATGTCGACCTCATCGATGCATCTTCCACCTTCGAAGAGACCCAACGTCTCTTCTCCAAGGTAAGCATTAATTCTTCACGTTGCAATTTACCTTTTCTCGCCTTACCTTAATTGATAACTTCTTTTCTGTGTAGGCCTTTACCAAGTATAAGGCCGACCTGAGCCAGTGTGAGACCGAGAAGAATAAGTCCTTGGGTGAAGGGAAGGCCCTGAGGCTCCTTTGTAGTCAAAAAGAGGAGGATCTTAAAGACCTTCAGGCAGAGTTAGCCAAGGCCCGAGAGTATGAGGCCGAGCTAGACAAGCAGGTAACTGTCGTTTTGAAAGAGTATAGTATTCTCATCCCAACTGTGGAGACTAACACTTAGATGTCTCAGCTGCAGCAAAAACTGGAGATGATAGGGCAGCTTCGAGGCGAAGTCGATCGGGTTAATACTGAGTGCAACCAGTGGAGGGAAAATACGGATCACCTTGTTGCGGAGAAAGAAGATGCATTTTCCAAACTGGCATCGGTCGAGACCCAGCTCAGGGGTGTCAAGAAGAGTGGTACGGCCCAGGCCGAAAGGATCACCGAGCTCGAGGCCAAACTTGCCTAGACTAAGGCCGAGGTTGCTAAAGCCAGGGTCGAGGTCAAGAAGACGCAGATCACGACTGATAAAATTGTTGCCATATATTTAAGGGACACCGAAGCTGCTCAAATGAAGCTAAGGGAAGCTGCCGACCAGGAAAAATGAAGCAATGACTTGGCCAGGTGCCAATCTCGGAGGGAGACCCTTGAAGAGTGATCACGCTCAACTATGTCTTATAAAAAGACTAAGCGGGCGTGGCAAATATAATCTGAGTATTTCGCCCAGATTCAAATCCCACAGGGAATTAGCCTATCAATTATAGTTGTTAGACTCACTCGATTCTTCGTAATCAACTTCCCAAAGGTTAAGAATAACAATCTGTGGTATTTTTACTAACTAAAAATGAATGAAATTAAGTAGACTAAAAGATAACTAATACTGAGTTGTAACCAAATGCGAGAAGGATCTAAGGTTATGGTTTCCCCCGCTGATGAAATCCCTTCTTGTATATTTCCTAGTGTTTGTCCTAATTATCTCTATCAATCACGAGCACTCTTGCTACCGTAAATCTCTCTCGAGTAATTATGACAATTTACTAGACGCACTCTCCCGAGATACGCTAGCTTGCTTTTATTATAGCTCACTTTAGATTGCACCCAAGGTATCGTTATCCCTAATCCAACCTTTAAACCCTCGGTTATGGATACCTCCTATACTTTGGGAGAATTTGATCACGCTCAACTATGTCTAAAAAGACTAAACGGGCGTTGCAAATATAATACGGGGTATTATGCCCAGAGTCGATCCCACAGGGAATTTACGTATCAACCAAGTCTTTAGAATACGCAACTTTTACTCAATCAATTCTCTCAAAACTTTTTAATATAAATTGGTGATGTTTTACTAATTCTACTGACAATAATAATAACTAGCACTTACTAACAATGTGTTGTAAACAATGATGATAAAGGTCTAAGGTTATGGTTTCCCCCGTTGGTGAACTTACTTCTCGGATACTTCATATAGCTTAATTAGTTTTCTCTATCAATCATGAACACTCTATCTAACATAAATCTCTCTCAAGTAATTATGATAATTTACTAGACGCACTCTCTCAAGTTACGCTAGCTAGATTGCANAACTTAGCTACTCATATTCATAAGAATCAATTCTAAAATAACTTGCATAATTGAACTACAAAATAATAACTAAAAGCTATAAAAATCAATGTTTGCTTCACTGAGTAGTAATCCACAAGTTTTTCTTCACTTCAATGGCTTCTTCTCTTCGAATCCCCTCAAATCCTCTTTAAGTTGTGTTTTCGGGTCTATTTATATGTTTAGGACAAACCTAAACATGTAGGAGACTTCTATTCCAACCGGGAAACACTTAAACTCCTCAAAACTCGAATTTAGCCGGAACAGGGGCCTGGCATTTGGGCCCTGGCGCCTGGCTAACGCCAGGCTAGGGCAGGCATTTCAGCTCTAACGCCTGGCTAACGCCAGGCAGGGTCAGGCGTTTCAGCTCTAACGCCAGGCAGGGTCAGGCGTTTCAGCTCTAACGCCAGGCAGGGTCAGGCATTTGGGCTATAGCCCAGTGCACTCCTCCTCGCCTCTTGAGTGTATTTTCGATGTATTTCATCCATTTAGCTCGGTTTCCATCTCCAATTCACCTACACATGAAATAGACTCCATTATGCACATAAAAAGTGTATTTTTATCATTAACGCACATAAAATGTAAGGTATATAACATGTTAAACCATGAATTCTAGCCTCGCATCAGTGGTGTTGTTCAACAACTACCTAAATATGAAATCTCTCCCAAGCAGATACATACTAAATAGGCACAGCTAATTGAGGGCCCTTCAATCAACTACAATAAGAACTTAGTTGAACAAATAGAGATTGAAACCAAGCAAACTATATTAATATAACAAGATGTTCATCCTCAACGGGTTCCACCAAAACCTTAGACTAAATAGGTTAGCTACTCATAATTGTACTGAAAATAACAATATAAGAATTCATCAACAATGACAAAAATACAAGGAAGAGAGATGAGATTTGATACCCAATTGCCCTCCTTGCCTCTTGCCTTTGCTTTTTTTGAACAAGACTCTCAACCTTCATTCACCCCCTCTTTTGGGCGAGTTGAACCTTATATAGGTTAAGTGGAATTGCCCCAAACTTCCAATTCTACCCCTGGAAAATAACGCGTTCGACTGGACCAGCACACTCGCGCTAGTCATCGCGCTATTGGGCGCGCTAATGGCTAAACATTTTGCCTAGGGATCGATGGACTAGCGCAGTTGCGCTAATGGGCGCGCTAAGACCGCGCTAGTGGACTTGTAATCTGTCCCAGCAATTTTTCTTCCTTCTTTTCACACGTTAAATACTCCAAGGGGCCTTTCTCCTTCTATTTGGCTCCAAACACCATCCTAGGTCCTCATAAGCACAGTTTGCTCCTGCGAAACATAAAATCAACAATTAGAGCCATTTTAACATCATTTCACATTCCTAAGACAGTGAAGCATCATTAAGTTGGAGTACAAATATACACTAAACTACATGAATTTAGTTTATTATCAACACCCCACACTTAAATCATTGCTAGTCCTCGAGCAATCCACTATACTCTACAACGGTCCTTTCATCAAGCATTTCCCTAATGTGTCACACCACGAACATATTACAGGAGTTATACCTAGAAAGGTAACATCCATGCCTCAAGGGTCGACTTTCATATGCCATGCAATATTCCGACTTCCTCAAAGTACTCTACACAGAGGTCAAGACTTACCTTTCCGTCATGAATCAAGTGCCCTCACATCACACACACGAGAGTAGTTCCACAAGAATAATATTAAGAACACGTAGGAACTCAAATATAAAGAATTCACTCACTCTCGAAAAGAACATCCATATGCCATAAATATACACCATAGGCTTGCCCATAGTGTAATACTCTACTAATCGAGCCCATTCAGTCTAAGATAAATTAGGTCTTCATTTGGTTGTAATGTAGGCTAAGGGGCGGGTAGGATATATTTAGATATAGTGACTAACCTCCCTAAGCACTTTTAATACAATTACTTTAGCTTTCAGACCATTCTTATACCTGGCCAGAATTTCTACCACACTTCTCTTTATATTTACCCCAAACTCCCTTAGGTGCAATTTTATCGAATCACCACTTATTAAGGACTGCATTTATTCATTGTCCTTTCTCTTTTTTTTTTTCAAGTGGCGCTTATTCTTTCATTTGTTTCACACTTTTGCACCTTTCCTTTTATTTCTTTGATTTCACTCAAAAACCAAACCACCACCCCACACTTTGACTTTTACATAATCTCTAACAATTCAAGTGCTCATGGGAGGTACAGGGTTCAAACAGACATGCCATTCAAACAATTGGGTAAGGTTTGTAATGTGGTTTCCAAAGAAACAGAATTATAAGCTCAAAGGGGTTAACCATGGTAAATTACAATCAAGTGGGTACACTTTTATATCTGGCTTAACAAAGAAATGCCTATATCACTTCTAAGACTGAACGAACTACTATTTCGCTTTGCAAACACACAGGGAAAGTTCTAGGCATCGAATGTGGACATAGAATACAATGCGAAACCTCACACACATATGGCACATGACTCACTCCAGATTAGCTTATCAAGACACTCTCACCGAGCATGCAAGTCAGTTACAACATACAAATTTAAGGCATTCCACA
Source organism: Nicotiana knightiana (assembly GCA_005239525.1). Lineage (NCBI taxonomy): Eukaryota > Viridiplantae > Streptophyta > Magnoliopsida > Solanales > Solanaceae > Nicotiana > Nicotiana knightiana. The sequence goes on along the minus strand of ML436008.1, from coordinate 6,373 downwards.
AGAGTCAACAAATGATCCTAAGCGTCACACTCTAGTGTCTTTTGTGTTCGGGTGTAACAACGCTAAGGGATGCTTCTCTTATTTCAGCTCCTTGCCCAAAACACCTAACAACCAAAAAAAACTATACCCGGTTCAAGCTAAATCCTTGGAAAGAACTGCAGTCGAAATCAAAAACCAAGGGGGAGTTTCTACACTACCTAAAAAGAAAATAAAAAATCTTTTCGGTATTTTCCTTGGACTAGCTTCCCTCAAGAAAACTGCCTAAGAAGTCCGTCATCAGGAAGAGTCCACTCTATTTTCTGTTTTTGTTTTTTTTGTGGTCGACTTAGACCCTCACGAACCCCGTCGAAAGGGATCCGTCGTCGGGCCAAGACGACTTAATTAATTACACTACTATTTACAATCACAAAACACAGAAGCAAAAACAACTCGAAATAAAATAATGAAAACAACTAACAATTATGCTACTCACAAGAAAAATAAAGAAAACAACTACCCATTTTTTATCTACATATATACATGTACAAGGGAATCCTTCCCCCACCCCACACTTAATATGAGGACATGTCCCCATGGCAATCAAAATAAATAGAGAGGTAAGGGGACTTCCCTGAAAGCTCAGTCCTGGTCGGAGACTGTCCCTGGGTCCAGATGACAAGCGCTACCCAGGGCTCGGAGCTAGCCCATGATTTTCTTTTCAGATTTCTTCTGTTGGGTAGCTACGGCATCAACTCACGCACCCAGGTATGTGACCAAAGTGCACAGTTCCACCATGTCCTGCTCCAGGTGGTCTAGCCTATAACTCCAACGGCCCTAGACGGGCCCTCCACAACAGCCTGCGCCTGAGTGGGCTCCTCCTCCTCCATATGTTCTTGCTCCTCCTCCACATTTTGTTGCGCCTCCTCCTCAGCTTCCTCATCAGACTCATTCTCCTCCTCCTCATAAATAACTACCACCGCTTCCTTTCCAATGGTGACCATGTCAGCTCGGAATGCGTATGCCGTTGGCACTTTGCCATCCACTGCTAAGTTTCTCAATACTCCAGCTGCAAGGCACAATCTGGTGACTAGAGATGGGAAGAAGAAACCATACCTCTGAACCTTACCGCAGACGAACATCTCCTCATGCATAAGCCTTGCCACGTTGTTAATCAGGTAGAGCCAACATTTAGCCTCAAAAGTGAGAGCTGAAGAGTGAAATTTATTTCCGTACTTATACCACTGAACCTCTGCGCCCGGGAAAAAAATGGTCGGAAGGAACATATCCCACTGAGTATATTGCCGGCCATGTGCCTCATAGCCGTCCTCGTACATATCAATGGGGCTTGGCAACCTGTAAATCCTCCGAATGACCTCCACAGAGGCGTCCACCTGCTTCTTCCTCACTGTTACCACATGATTCTTATGCTCCGGGTAGTTTGCATAAAACTCCCTCACTATCATTGCATTAGTGTCATCGGGCTCCTCAAAGAACACATCTAATCGCCTCCACATCAACTCATCATGCATCCTTGGATAGTTCTACCGGAGGGAATGTACATCAATGCAATGTTCTGGTATAGCTACATTTGATTCCTTTGCAGAAAATATGTCATGGGCCTTAGCTGATACAAATTTATTGTTGTTGAAGGGTCGAGTGTCAACGGACCTCCATGGCCTTCAGGAGGAAGAACCTGCTTATCTACCTGAGGAGGAGCCGGTGGTTTGACGCTTTCGAGGAGCCATTGTACCTACAAAAAGCACATCATGAATTCAGCACCAACGAGGTGACCCAATGTGGTTACTCAGACTTCACCTTACAATTGGTCACAATAATTGTCCTTCAGTGAGGCATTTATACAATGGTGGGCACTGGAGCCCCCATTTAACAAGTGGAAGCCCCAACTACTATCACAATTTCCCAAACATTACCCCAATTAAATCAAGACATACCACACCCCCAAATACCATCACCCACCAGTACGAATCATACACTACCAAGTATTTCTACTAAATAAGAAGAAAAACCTACAACTTTTAATAAAGGAAAAAAAGAAAAACGAAAAAATTAAAAACGAAAAAATAAAATAAAAAACTAGAAAAAAGACACATACCTGTGGTGTGAAGGGAGTGAGAAGTGTAGGGGAGGGTTGGGTGTTGGTGGAAGAAGAACTTGAGGTGTGTGCGAGTGCTTGAGCTTGAGAGGGGAGAAGGATTCCTTTTTTTTTGTTTAGGAGAAGGAAGAAGAAGGGTTTGAGAAGAAGAAGAGTTTTAGGGGAGTGGGGTAAGTGGGGGAGGGGAGTAGGGGGGTTGGGTTATTTTTTGGGTAAAATAAAAAAATAATTAAACTTAAAAGAAAACTTACCTGGTCGCGATAGGACTAGCGCGGTCACTAGCGCGGCTATAGCGCGACTGCGCATAGTGCGGAATGAACGAGGCAGAACAAAAGGCCTTCCTAGCGCGCTCATAGCGCGACCGCGCTAGTGGCGGTAAAATGAGGCAGAACAAAAGGCCATATGCACGGCCACTAGCACGCCCGCTCTAGTGGCGAGAGCTTGAGGCAGTGCACTAGGCCATTAGCGCGACCACTAGCGCTCATAGCGCGGTCGTGCTAGTCCAGGCCTCTCCACACTTCATTTTTCTGACTTTTTCCTTGGGATGGCTTGACTCCACCCTTCGCCCGCGCACACCTGCATATGTTAGTACTTACAACAATTCAACTATTCATCACCTACATTATAAACACTACACATTGGGTTGCCTCTTAACCAACGCCTTAGTTAATGTCGTGGCACGACAATTACAACAAGTCAATGGGTTGCCTCCCATGAAGCGCCTGATTTAACGTTGCGGCACAACATAGAATGAGCACATTTACGGCTCGCTCGACCTTTGAGGTTCATCAAGAAGCACCACAGACACTTCCTTGTTCTCGTCCATCCCCACATACGGTTTCAATCTCTGCCCATTAACTCTGAAGGTGTGGGCACCTTTTTCAGAAGCAATCTCTACAGCACCTGAGGGAAACACTTCGACTACACGAAATGGTCCAGACCATCGGGACTTGAGTTTACCCGGAAAAAGTCTCAATCTTGAGTTATAGAGCAAAACCATATCTCTAGGTTTGAAGTTTGGGTCCACAATTTTATTATCGTGTAACCTCTTCATTCTTTCTTTATACAGCCCCATGCTTTCAAAGGCAAGATATCTGAATTCATCCAACTCATGCAGTTCAGTGACTCGACTTGTGCCCGCAGCATCAAGATCCATATTTAACTATTTCAGTGCCCACCAAGCTCGATGTTCCAGTTCTACCGACAGGTGACAGGCCTTTCCGAACACCAACTTGTATGGAGACATACCAATTGGCGTTTGAATGCATTTCTGTATTCCCAGAGTGCGTTATCAAGATTTTTCGCCAGTTCTTGTGGCGTTCACCGTTTTAGTCAGCACAATCTTGATTTCTCGATTTGACTCCTCAACCTGCACACTCATCTGAGGGTGATAAGGGGTTTCCACCTTGTGGAGCACATCGTACTTAGCTAACAGCTTTTTGAAGGCACGAATGCAGAAGTGAGTGCCTCCGTCACTGATGATGGCCCTTGGGATCCCAAAACGAATGAATATGTTTTTCTTCAAGAATCCCATTACCACCCTTGCATCATTGGTGGGGAGTGCTGCAGCTTCCACCCATTTGGACACATAGTCTACAGCAACAAGTATGTACTTATTGTCGTAAGAGCTAATGAAGGGACCCATAAAGTCAATCCCCCATACATCAAACACCTCGACCTCTTGGATCGGGTTTATGGGCATCACGTGGAAACGGTATATGTTCCCCGTCTATTGACACTCATCGCATCCCTTCACCCATCGGTGGGCATCTTTGAACACAGTTGGCTAGTAGAATCTGGCCTCTAGAACTTTGGTTGTTGTTCGAACTCCTCCATATGCTGATGCGTGACACGCCTGCAAAACAGAAAATTGTTCTATCTCGGGGACGCAGCTCCGGATCATATTGTCAATACAAATTCTAAACAGGTGAGGTTCATCCCAGTAATAATTGCGGCAATCATGATAAAACTTTTTCTTTTGGACATATGAGACTTCATAGGGCTCAATACCACTTGCCAGGTAATTTGCAATGCATGCATACCATGGCACCTCCTCCATGCTCGTGGCGAGTAGCTGCTCGTCTGGAAAGGTTTCCAGAATATCCTCTGCTTCTACTGTATTTTCAGCGCCTTCAAGTCGCGACAGATGGTCTGCGACTTGGTTCTCCATGCCATTGCGGTCACGAATCTCTAGATCGAATTCTTGCAGTAGAAGCACCCAACGAATTAGGCGCGGCTTGGATTCTTTCTTCTCAATCAAATACCTGAGGGCAGCATGATTAGTGTAAGCAATCACCTTCGAGCCGATCAGGTATGATCTGAACTTATCAAAGGCGAACACTACTACTAGCATCTCTTTTTCGGTCACCGTGTAGTTCAATTGATCTCCACTCAATGTCCTACTCGCGTAGTAGATCGGGTGCATTATCTTTTCCTTTCGTGGTCCTAACACTGCTCCCACTCTGCAGTCACTGGCATCACACATGATCTTGAATGGTTTCTCCCAATCGAGAGCAACAATGATTGGGGCCGTGACTAGCCTCTTTTTCAACTCCTCAAAAGCCACCCTACAATCATTAGAAAACACAAAAGAGTTATCTTTTTCGAGCAACTTACACAGGGGGTTGGCTATTTTGGAGAAGTCTCTGATGAATCACCGGTAGAACCCAGCATGCCCAAGGAAGTTCCTTATCGCTTTAACCGATGTGGGAGGTGGAAGCTTTGCAATCACATCTACTTTGGCACGATCCACCTCAATTCCTTTGCTCGACACCAAGTGCCCCAAGACTATTCCCTCTTGTACCATGAAATGACACTTCTCCCAATTAAGCACAAGGTTCATCTCAATACACCGCTTCAGCACTCGGGTCAGATTTGCTAGCCACTCATCGAATGAATTTACCACCATTGAGATATCATCCATGAACACCTCCATGATCTCCTCGACCATGTCAGTGAATATGGTCATCATGCACCTTTGAAATGTGGCGGGTGCAATTCATAAGCCAAAGGGCATCCTTCTGAAGGCAAAGATCTCATAGGGACAAGTGAATGAGGTTTTTTCTCTGTCTCCGGGGCAACAGAAATTTGGTTGTACCCCAAGTACCCGTCTAGAAAACAAAAGTGAGACCTCCCTGCCAGTCTGTCGAGCATTTTATCGATGAAGGGAAGTGGGAAGTGATCTTTACGGGTGGCAAGATTTAACTTTCTTTAGTCCATGCAAATTTTCCAGCCAGTGACGGTCCTTGTGGATATCAGCTCATTGTTGTCATTTTTTACAACTGTCATGCCACCCTTCTTAGGAACACATTGTACTGGGCTAACCCAGTTGCTGTCAGAGATGGGGAAAATGATTCCCGCATCTAACCACTTTATGATTTCCTTATTTACCACTTCCTTCATGTTTGGGTTCAGTCGCCTCTGGTGTTCCCTGGAAGGTTTGTGCCCCTCTTCCAGCAGAATATTGTGCATACAGTATGTCGGGTTGATCCCCTTTATGTCTTCCATGGTCCAACCAATGGCAGTCTTACACTCTGTGAGTACCTGTAATAGCTGCTTTGCCTGCACATCTAGCAAACTGGATGAGATAATAACAGGTAAAGTAGAATTAGGTCCAAGAAACGCGTACCTTAGATAGGCTGGCAGTGGCTTCAACTCCAGCTTGGGTGCTTCTTCAACAGATGGCTTGGCTGGCGAAGTCTCTCTCTTTTCTAAGTGTAAGGGTTCAAACTCGAGTGCCCTCGGCCAAACACCTTTTCCTTCAAGCACTAACACCCATTCTGCCAATTCTTCCCTATTTACCTCACCCAAATTCATCAAACATGCAGCAAGGGGGTCCTCAATAGTTAAGGAATCATCATCTTCCTCCATTATCGCATCCACAACATCAATAAGAGAACAATTGGCGAACTCACTTGGTCGCCTCATGGATTTCTGCACATTGAATGTGATTTCCTCATCGTTCAACCTCATCTTGAGCTCCTCAGTTTCACAATCAATAAGGGCTCGTCCTTGGCCAAGAATGGCCTTCCTAAAATTATGGTAATCTCTTCATCCACTCTGCAGTCCGGTATCACAAAATCCGTAGGGAACACAAACTTCCCTACCTGCACCAATACGTCATCCAGAATGTCTGATGGTCTTTTTACCGTCCTGTCTGCCAGTGATGTGTGGATAGAATTCGTGATTTTAAGCATTATATACCTCGCATTTTATGATCTTTAATGATAAAATACACGCCATATGTGCCTAATAGGGTTTATTTTATGTGTAGGTGAATTG
>MDKJ01271457.1:0-14032 GCA_005239525.1 Nicotiana knightiana | reverse complement strand
TCCTACTGGGAAGTAGGTCGTGGTTTTTTCACCTTTTGAGCCAGGTTTTTTCCACGTAAAATAGTTGCGTTCCTTTATTTTCTGCAATTATTATTCTACAAATTGTAGGAGTTGGAACACATAGAAGAACCTGGTCTTTCTATAATTATTGCACGCAAAAATTGGTCACCACAAAAATCACCCTCCCCCCATCCCTCTTATGTGGTATTGACATAGATAAATAACATGATACTCGTAAAGATGAAATAAATGCCTACCTCCCGGTAGAATTTAATGAGAAATATTCTACAGCATTAAGTACACGACCCGTTACAAGGAATATGGAATTCATTGTCCGCCGTTACACATTCTTCAATGGCCCTAATAATTGACATTAAAGAAGGGCTTGATCCTAGGACCTTGTTCCTTAGGTGCAGGTATAAATAGTGAGCTCCATTATCATTTGAAAACAACACGAATTTTCTGACAAACATACGCTACACTCTATTCAAAGCTCAATATAATTTTATTTTCTTGTTTATTGATATCGTTGCTATTGTCCCCCGAAGCTCTGCTCCCGGAATTACAATTTCTGTTATTTTATCTTCATCTCAAGGCTAAGTATTACATTTTTGTCTAATTCATCTATTATTTTCGGATCAAATTAATTCACTTATCTATAAATCACATATAAATTCCACTGTATCATTTTATGAGTAAACAAGCACTAGAGTGACAATGTAATGTTTAATTTGTGAGTTTAAGGTATATAAACACTATAGAGATAATTTATCTTATTTTTAAAATTAAAATATCATATTTGAAGGAGGTTTATTTATAGATATTGAGTGACCTCAATAAAGAATGAAAGCAAATTTTTTTATATTTTTGAATCCAACAAATTTGAAATTGAGATAGTGGGAGTATATTTTATTATATTTTAAAATAAATTATTGGAAATTTTCTTGTATTTAGTCAAAATTGTGTGATTTTTTATTATAAAAAGAGAAAATGTATAAAGAGCCCATTCAACTTGTCCTAAAATATTATTTACACACCTAAACTTTACGGTGTCCTAACACCCCACTATTGTTAAAACAATTGTATTTACTCCCTCTAGAGCCCTGGCCCAGCTATAATAACTTGAGTGGGAACACACACTTTGTTACGAAGACACGTAATTAAAATGTCCAGTAAATACAAATAGTAGCCTTCCCACTATTTACTAACACTCTCATTCACCCCGTCAGTTAAAAATTCCCAAATTGAAGAACCCTAATGCCCAACCTTTGAAAATTCGATTTCCTCACCAAAATCGATTTGCCTGACCAAAATCAAAGAGACCTACTGCAAAATCCTTCGATTTCATTGTTCTTTAGGGTTCCTTTTGTTGTTATTATTTCATTTGACGAGTTGATGGAAGACCCGTTCGAAGCTGGAGGTCTTCGAAGAATCAAGTTCAAACAATGAAGTTGAATTATCTATGAAACATTATCTACGTTTGGAGGTAAATCCATCAACTCTAGCCTTTTCTCTCATCAGCCCTAAACATTATCTTTGTTTTAGTTTGTTTAATATTGTCCGTAATTAGAGTTTTGAACTTGCTTCAAATTTCTTCACTGTAACTTTTTCAATGTAAAATCCAATAACAGAAATACAATTTTTTAAGGTATATTAATAACCAAATTTCAGTTTTTTCTTGTTGCATGTGTTGTAACTTGTTATGCCAGGGTCTAATATTAATTGTTAATCCTTAATTAGTTTATTTTCTACTATATTCATGTATTTTAATGTCTTTTGTACTTGTGACACTGAGGTTTTTCCATGTTGGAAAAATCTCCATGGATAAGCTACATTCCTTTTCAATGGAGGATTATGTTGGTGGGATGATTACTGATTGTGTTGATGTCGATATTGATATATTCTCGTATTTTGAGTTTCTAGGTTATGTGAAAGAGTTTGGGTACAATAGTTTTTCTGCTGTTATTTATGTTAGACCACCTAATTCTCCTGGTTTAGTAGTAATGAAAGTTGATAGGGACCTTATTTGTATTTGTGAACAAATGAGGATATTTTGGAGGTATATGTAGATCACATGGTTGATGAAGTTGTAGTGGTCCCCTCTCTATTAGAATATGACAGCCAAGTGGGGAGTGATTGTAATGTTACTTTTAAGAAGGAATCTGGTCAAGATTTGGGGGGCTGTGAGGGTTTGGGAACTTCTGAAAAGGCATCCATTGCTGTTGAAAATAGGGCCAATAACAATGTGCCTACAGTTTTCACTACTGATGATAGTTCAAAATCCTCATATGAATCTATCAACAACACCGATAATAGCTCATATTCAGAGCATGAGAAATTGTTTGAAGAAGGAGAAGCTGATTATGAGAGTGATACACATGAGGAGTACATGGTATTTAGGTCAGAAAGAATGACTGTATAGAGAAGGAAGAGAAAAGAAAGTTCTCCTAACAAGAACATGTTAAACTAGGTAAGAGAGGGCCAAATATATGGTATGATGAATATGAATCTAGGAAGAAGAAGAGTTTGGAAGGTAAGATAGCTGGTGATGAGCCTTATTACCCTTCGGATGAAGCTGCCAACATTGAGACAGATCCATATGATGCTGATGATGATGAAAGTTAAGGGAAGGTTCAACAGAAAGTTAAAACAAGAAGAAGAAAGACAAAAGAAGACTTATCTTTGACAAGACTTGCAAGAAAATAGTTTGGGAAACTGGACTTGCATTTGCAAGTGTGAGAGATTTCAGAGAAGCTGGAACTAAATATATTGTTCAACAAAAGGTTTTTATAGAAAAATATGTAAATGAACCTACAAGGGTGAGGGTTAAGTGCAAGAAGACATCATGTCCTTGGCTTCTGGTTGCTAGTTATGATTCTAGGACTAAGGATTTTATAGTAAGAACCACAATCCAATTCACAAATGTGAACTAACAGAAACAAGCTATGTAATTCAAAGTAATTGGCCAAAATGTTCAATGAGAGGATAAAAGAACAACCTAACATTAGAGTATTCAAGTTTCAGGAGATTATTAGAAAAAAATTAGGATTCTATGTTGGGAGGACCATTTGTAGGAAGCCAAGAAATATTGTGTTGAATGAGATAACGAGTAATCATAAACTGGAGTATGTCAGAATATTAGATTATAGGGATGGGTTACTTAGATCTAATCCAAGGAGTACATGTGTAGTGAAGTTTAGTGATGAAACATTTGAAGGTGGGAAGAAAATGTTTTATGGGTTCTTTATTTGTTTTGATGCAATGAAGAAGTCCTACTCGGCTGGTTGTAAGTCATGCATTGTGTTGGATGGATGTTTTTTAAAAGGGGTATATAGAGGCCAATTACTTGTAGCATTTTGCAAAAATGAAAATAATCAGATGCTTTCACTTGCTTGGGATGTCGTTGAGATTGAAAATATGCACACTTGGAGGTGGTTTGTCAACCTTTTAAACGATGATCTTCAACTTGGAGATGGTACAAATCTGACCATTATAACATACATGCAAAAGGTAAGCACTTATAGTTTATTGTTATTTTCCTATTGCTAATTAACTTTAAAACTAACTATCATTGTTCATTTTGCAGGAGCGTGAGAATGCTATAATAGATCTACTTCCAAAATCTGAACATAGAATATGTGCAAAGGACATCATAGCTAACTGGTCTAAGAAATGGAGGGGCGTATAGAGAATGAACTGCTTCTGGAGGTGAGCACGGTCTACCTATGAGTGGGAGTTGACGAACAAGGTGTACTACAACATAGAAATATGGAACAAGGTGTATTTCAACACATTCTGCTAGTGTGACAGCGTTGACAATAATATGGCAGAATATTTCAATGCTTGGATTTGGCAGCAAGACATAAGACTACAGTGACGATGCTTGAAAAATAAGGCTGAAGATGATGAACAGAATAGGTCAACTCAGACAGTTTGGAAACATTTGGATTACTGATTTTTCACCAATGGCCATGAAAGTCTTGGAAGAGAACACAGGAAGATCAATGAAATGTAACATTTTCTGGAATTGTAAGTTTGGATTTGAAGTGAAGCAAGGATCAGGTGCAACTGAAGTGAAGCATCTGGTGGACATCAACATGCAAACATGCACCTGCAGATCTTGGATGTTAAAAGGCATACCATGTGCTCATGCAGTTGTTGCCCTCCGTTATAAAAATCTGGAGCCATTGAACTATATTTCTCATCGTTATAAAAATCTGGAGCCATTGAACTATATTTCTCATCGGTATAGTAATGCCACTTACATGAAAATATACAATTACTTTCTTCAGCCTGTTTTAGGTATGAATATGTGGCCAGAGTCACAAAACCCAATTGTTATACCACCTCATGTCAAGAAGATGCCAGGACAAAGAAGGTGAGAAGAAAAGAGCCAGGTGAAAATAAAATAGGAAAATTGTCCAAAAGTGGAGTGAAAATGACATGTAGCAATTATCATAACAAGGGTCATAACAAGAGGCGATTTCATAAAGCTGTTGGAAGTAATACTGCTTCCATTTCAGCAAGTTCTGCGCCTGCAAGTGTTGGTAGTTCAAATTCACCAAAGCAAAGTACTGGAAGAGGAAAGAGTAAGCCAAAAGGTTCTAAAGAAAAGGTGAATTTCTTCCCTTTAATGTCATCTTTCTCTTTTTTAAATTATTAAAAAATTCTTACTTTTAACTGGTTGATGTAGGATGTTGGTACTAGCAGTGATGTAAGAATACAATATAACAAGCCAAGGATGGTTGGTATGAGAGTTTTACACATTCAAAGTGCCTTCAAAACTCAAAATGTACGTTCTAAGACTACCTCTCATATTTAGGTTCGATTTTCTGTTGGATTTTGGCAGCCTGGAATGTCCTCTACAAATTTTAAGAATGTGAGGTCTTTAGCAGAAGTAACTGGAGATCTAGGCTATCAACCAACAAGAGGTGTTAAATGGAAAGGCAAATAAGTTATGGCGTCAAGGCAGCTTCAACAATTGAGAGGCAAGAAAATTATTCAAACAAGGTTTATGGCTGCTAAGTTGAGCCAGGAAAGCACCACTGCAAAACCACCCAATTGATCAAGAGACTGTTTTGTGGCTGACTGTACTGCAATAAACTTCATTATGATAAGGATTTTTAGACAACTATAAACTATATTTTTGTATTATAATAAGTATTTTTAGGCAGCTATAGACTGCATTTCTCATTTTGTTATCTTATGATGTCTGTTTTACTTCTGCTACAATGAGAATAAAAAGTGTTTATCTATTATTTATGCAGATGTGACTGTTTATTAGATCTATTTCTTTTAGGTCAATGAGACAAATATGTGTTTTTATACTATTTATGCAGCTGCCGTATTAAGTCTCTTGTTTGGAGTGTTCCATAATATAATCACAGATGCAACTATTTTTTAACATATGTACTATTTATGCAGCTGTCTATTGTTGTGATTAAACACTAAAAATAGTTGTATGAAGATACACGTTTGATTGATTGCCAAGTTCTGGACATACAAAGAAATAACAAGAACACACCTACAAACCTTCAAACATTCAAACAACACTTCATTAGAAACATCAATTCATTAATTATGGTTGAAAGGTTCATTACATTCAAATGAAAGGTCCATTGGAAACATACAAAATGACACCTACAAGCAACAACTGCATAAATATTGAGATGAGAAAATTAGATTAAAAAAAGCAACCTCATTGCGTCTTCTTTCAAATTCTGAAAACCTACAAGCAACAAGTATAATACATATCCTCAAGATAATGAATCAAGTACATTTTCCCTAGCATTGAACCTAGCCAATTTGCTCTTCCATTTCTTTTTCTTCTCTTTCATATTCTCCATATCAGCTTGTAATTTCACCGGTTGAGCCTCAATCTGCTTCATCTTCTCCCCTTATGGTGTTTACAATCTTTAAAATTGCCCTCAGCTTGGCAAGATTTTCAAAGCCTTCTAATGCAGTCTCTTCACCCATTTTGTCAAGCAGTTTTGGAATAACAAATTTTGGAATCTTTCCAAACCCAAAAATCACAAGATCGTGGACCCTAAAATGAATAACAAAAGAAAATTAATCAATGATGATTTTTCATAGCTCAATTATTGAAAGAATTTTTACTACTATTTACCCCATAATATGGATAAATCCAATATCTTCTTCCTGGGTTCGGAGGGGTCCAAGCTGTTAACAAAGGCAGCACATACCCATGGTTGCATCGAATTTCTCCACTTAACTTATTTTCTTCTTCTTCTTCTGTGTGAAGCCTTGTCAAATTCAAGTCTTTTTAAGGCAACGCAACAACTAAAACACAAAGAGACGATAACAAAGTGAGATTATTTGCTGGCAAAAAAAATCAGAAACATCAGCCACATTACAACATTTAATCGAGAGAAATTAAATTTTAGGAGAAAGACATAACAATAATAAAATAAAGAAATTAGGGTTCTTAAGGATGAGAAAGATTAACATTTGCTTTCAAAGATCAAAATTCCAAAGGGCAATTTGATGCAATTTCAGCAAAATTTAGATGACGAAGAAATTGGGATTCTTCACTTGGGTTTGGTAAAAAATTGGGGAAGAATGAATATTACCGTTGGTTGGGGATTATATTGAAGTGAAAAATTTAATTTTTTCTGGGTGTTTTTAAAGATTAAAAGAGAGCAAAGATGTACTCATAAACTTTGTCTAAGACGTGCGATTGATCAAGGCTTAAGAGAGAGTAAATAAATACAATTGTTTCAATAATAGTGAGGTATTAGGCACCAGTAAAATTTAAGTGTGTTAATAATCTTCCGGTACAAGTTAAATAGGAGTCTTTATGCATTTTCTCTTGTAAAATTTTTTTATTGACTTTTATGTAATAAAATAAAATATAAATTGAGGTGGGTAGAAATTGGCCCAAACATCCCCTAGTGCTATTTGTGAAACTTAAATTCTCTTCTTTCTTTTGCACTCTACTCTGTCTTGAGACCAAAGAAAACTCCTTTATTTATTTAGGTCACTACACAATTCCTAATTGAACTCAACTGAATCAGTGGAAGCTCTACTTTGAGAAGAAAAGAAGTGAAAAATGGCCAGCATAGGAACGGGATATGACCTATCGGTGACGACATTCTCGCCGGACGGCAGAGTATTTCAGATCGAATACGCCGGCAAAGCTGTCGATAACAGCGGTACTGTTGTCGGCATCAAATGCAAGGACGGGATTGTCTTGGTTTGCTCCTTAAAATTACCTTTTTTATCCGTTCTAATTTATCTGTTTTGTTCTCTGTATTAAAGTTAGGGTTTTTCTTATATGAAATTGTATTGCAGGGAGTGGAGAAGCTAATAGCATCCAAGATGATGTTGCCTGGATCAAATAGGAGAATTCACTCCGTTCATCGCCATTCCGGCATGGTATGTTAAGCATTGATGTTAAATATTTTAATTGGAGGAACATTATATTTTGGTTGACAATAGTTGTTCTGATTTAGTTATCTCAAATAATTTTTAGCTAAAAAGATGAGACATTTGTGTCTTACTAGGAACCAGGTTTTGAGAAAGCTTTTTTTATTATCAAGTTTAGTGATCTTTCTGTTAGTGGGCCGGCCTCAGCATAAGAAAGTTTGGAGCTTTAAAGTACCTGAGGATATAAAATTAAAAATTAAATGATGTGTATAGTGAAAGTGTGTGCAGTGAAGCTTCAGCATAAGAAATTTTGGTGCTGTAAAGTAACTGAAGCAGTCCGGAATTGAAAATAAAGTCAAAATAAACTTGGTGAATTAGAGAACTTTGGAGTTAGGGGGAGTTGAGAGGTAAATAAATGGAGAGACTTTAAAATGTTTCTGTTTGTTTTCTTTTTCTTCTGCGGTCTTAACTCTAACCACTATTTGAAAGCACAACACGAAGTAAAATTGCTTCAGCTTTTATGGAAAGTCAATATCTTCACCCTAGAAGTGGATTCACTTTCGAAAGACATTATCAAACTTGTGATTCTTAGCTAAATTTTTGTCATTACTATGGTTGTCAGCGGTAGCTGTTGTTTACATTTGGATGGAGTAGTAGACTTGTGTGATCTTTGTATAAAAGCTGGATCTTTTAACCTTGAGGTTATGGAAGTTTGATATTGTTTCTAAAGATTCTTTATCATCTCTCATATACAAATTTAGGTAGACTACTGGATATATCACTAGCATATACAAATTTAGGTATGATAATGATTTGACAATAAGGAGTCACTGAAAAAAAAAATTCTGTTTCAACTGCAGTTAGGATATGTCGTATGTTATTTGTTGGAAACATAAAGTCCATGTTTACTGACCTGATATAAAGTATCTGATAGCTAAGTGTTTATATGCACATTGGTTTATTGTGGGTGGAGTTGGACTCCCTTAATATTTTGTTTCTTCCTCAATTATACTTTCTCAAAAAAGAGTCTCTTCCTCAATTCTATCTTCCAATAAGCTTTCTCCAAGCTGAATAGCTCTGTTTATTCCTTTTTAACCAATAAGATAATCGAGATGCAATCTAGTGCCCATTCTTGAGCTCATCTCAGAGAAATGGTTTGATATTTCGAGTTTGTAACATATACTGTAAAGAATACCATGAGCTTCTAGTTGATTTCTCTGCTTTTGTTTGCTATCTGTCAATTTTATCTAGCTGCAAATGTTTTCTTTGGATACTTACGTCTACCTTCCTTGCCACTTCCCCTCCATTCTTGAATGGTGATTCACTTTCTTTATACTGCTTTATTCTTTATATGCAGGCTGTTGCAGGTTTGGCTGCAGATGGGAGGCAAATTGTTGCCCGGGCTAAGTCTGAAGCAACCAACTTCGAAAGGTTTGCTTCTAGTCCACCATGTCTGAGTACAATACAAATATATGTGCTTACATCTCTGTGCTTAACTTTTGTTGGGTCTTCTGGTTCTCCTGCAATACAGTATTCATTGGAGTACTTATACATTGTGAAATCATGCAATAACAGCTATGAACAAAATATAAAAAAATCGTAGTTTATTTCCCGCTCATAACTAAAATATATGAAAGGAATTATCTCCTTTGACTTATCAAAAATAAAATAAATATAGGTACCACAATTATCAATTATGATTTTGGGTCGCTAGCAGCATTTAATGAAATTACACATGAACATATTTGATGTGCCTATGGTATCTTAATAGTGTTAGGTACATAACGTCCCGTAAGTGTCAAAAAGAATAAAAACCTAATGAAGCGTCTGTGCATTGAATCATGGCCTAGTGATAGCAGATAGTATTGCAGAGGTAGTATCTTACAGCCAGCTACTTGAGACAAAGAAAATAATAGAGAAATTTCAACTCTGGTGGTGCTTTTTCTATTTTGGAAATGTCTTCCTTTTACTTGCAAGATAAATGGTGTTAAGATGGTATTCACTATATCAGTACCCGTTGGTTGAGGCATAGGAGCTTTGGGTAACATCTGGAGACCTTCAAATCCTGGACCCCAGTGACAGCACTCAGCATGAGCCCATTTGCTCAGCCTTAGTGAGCAGATTTAACCCGAACCTGTGTTGGTGGTCTGTGGTTAGATTGTCTGGTGGATTAGTGGAGGAGCTCACAAAACTGGTGTCTACACCACCGTCCTTACAGAAAGATGGTATTCGGTCTCCTGTTGCCATGATTGCAGAAAGAAAAAGGGGCGCCACTTGACTACCTTCTATTCTCATTTTCTAGAAAAAACTTACATCTGTTTGAGCAGATTCTATTGTTAACAACCTTTTCCTAAGAAAATCATAGAGCTACAATAGCAGAGACTAACCTCTGCTATTTGTTTTATTAATTGAAGGTTTTTTAAGTCTCAACTTGATAGCAACCTAAATGCATTGAGCAAGAAGTGGAACTTGAAAAAGCAATAAAGAAAGGGAAGCAAGACACAAATATTGATGAGATATTAGCTATAACTAGAATTAAATTCTAATCACCCCTAATACAATCAACAAAAGCACCTACACTAATAGAATCCTCAAGAGGAAGACAAACCTCTTGCAAATTCTAGGATTAGTTCAAAGACAACCATAAGTCTACCTTCAAGCTCACAAAATACATAGCAATATTCAATATAGTCTAAGAAAATGAAAGATGACCTAATATTTTCTATTTATACGAAGGTCTACATAATGACTAAAAAGACCCTTAGGTACTTGGGCTCTTCACTTGTAATTGGGCTCTACATGAACTTGGGCCACCATCTTTGAATACCATTTGGATGAAATTGTAGACTCTATTAGGCTTTTCCAAAAGATCATTCAAATCTTCCAACTTCATCAAATGCATCCCAATAATTTAAAGGTCCTTGGCTTGACTCCTAGTGAACGGTCTTGAAGGCATAGGCATAGTGTGATCACAACTTAAGGTTCTGCATAGTGCTGGAGAAGTAATTTTTTTTCTACTGACTGCTTGTTGGCCGGTTTTGCAATTTTTTGCAGTACATATGGTGAGCCAATTCCTGTGAAAGAACTTGCAGAACGCGTTGCTAGTTATGTGCATTTATGCACACTGTATTGGTGGCTCAGGTTTGTTGGATTATGTACAGCGGTTTGTATATTGAAGATTTTTCTGTTTAATTGCTTTCTATATGTGTGAAACTTAGCAAAGAAACAAATAAAAGAAAAAATTGCTTTATATGTGAAATTTTTGGTGTACAACTTGCTACAGGCCTTTCGGATGTGGGGTGATTCTTGGAGGGTATGATAGAGATGGACCTCAACTATACCTGGTTGAGCCTTCTGGTGTCTCATACGTGAGTTGGATCCTTCTTTCAATTGCAAAATATGTTTTCCCACTGGATTCTGCTCTTAAATTCCCATATTCTTTGGTGTGATCTGGTCCTATAACATTTGAATTATTTACTATGTGAATATATTTCGGCATTTGTTGTAGAGGTACTTTGGTGCTGCTATTGGAAAGGGCAGACAAGCTGCTAAAACGTAAGTGTAGTTCTCTTCTCAATATCCTAAATTTTCAAATGGTCATTTATGTCTTGTCATGACAGATGAAATCTGCATTGACTGTCCACTAACTCAAGATTAAATTACTAATAACAACAACAACGACGACCCAGTAAAATCTCACAATTGGGGTTGGGGAGGATAGTGTGTACGCAGACTTACCTCTATTTCGAGGGATAAAGAGGCTGTTTCCAATAGGCCCTCGGCTCTAGAAGACAAAAAGAGACAATATATTAGTACCATCAACAAAAACCATAGAAATAACATCACACGAATTAGTAAATAGATGGAAAGCAAAAATAATAACCAGTAAATGAGGCCCAACACTATGAAAACAGAAGAGTAGTGTGAACACAACATTGACCACTAGCCGTCTAAGACAAAATCCTATCAGACTAGCCTCACACTAGCCTCACACTGGTACGAGTTAGAAATATGCTCAACTATCTCCTAAGCTACAACCTCAATGCTCGACCTCTACAGCTTCCTATCAAGGGCCATGTCCTCGGAGATATGAATCCTCGCCATATCCCGCATGATCTCCTCTCCCCAATACTTCTTAGGCCGCCCTCTACCTCTCCTCGCACCTACCAATGCCAACCGCTTGCACCTCCTAATAGGGGCATCTAGGTTTCTCCTCTGTACGTGCCCGAACCATCTGAGCCTCTCTTCCCGCATCTTGTCATCCATGGGAGCCACACTCACCTTCTCTTCGATATCTTCATTCCTAATCTTATCTATCCTAGTGTGCCGGTACATCCACCTCAACATCCTCATTTCTGCTACTTTCATCTTCTGGATATGTGGGTTCTTAACTGGCTAACACTCAATCCCATACAACATGACCGGTCTAACCACCGCTCCATAAAACTTACCTTTGAGTAGCGGTGGCACTTTCTTGTCACACAGGACTCCATATGCTAACCTTCATTTCATCCACCCAAATTATTTTTTGTAAAGTAGGATATGTAGAATGATAATCCTAGATTTAAACACAAAACACTAGAGCACAAAGTTGTTTTTCCTACAATGCAATTTCTTTAGGAAGGTGTTCCCTGTGCCTTTTATTTAACTTACTAGCCAGCTAAAGACTAGGAACATAAATCCCGTACATTGTGGTTGTTGGGTTTTATAGGTCCGTGGTTTTCAAAGTAAAGTTAGAAATCAGCATATTATTGTCAATGACAGCTCATATCCAAGTTCCAAACTATTCAATTTTTATCCGTAAGACAATTTTGGGTTAAATTGTTTGGGAGTACTTTGGTAAAAGGTGAGTTATACCACAAGTTAGCTATCTAGAATTTGATCGCAATGGAATTTGACTTTTACAAACAAATTGGGTGCATTGAATTGTCAACTGCTACAGCAAGGACAAGTCGGTTGTCATATTCTTCTTCTCTGCAGCATGGAAGTTTGAGAAAGTGATTTGCCCTCCAAACATATTGGCATGGCACCATAAGTTTTTCACCTGGTTGCTTAAGTAAACAACACATACTTCCTCTCCTCTTTAAAGAAAAACAAGATTAGAAGTGTTCGTCTACCTTATCCAAAAAAAAAATAAAAATGATTAGCAGTATTTGCATGCATAAAAGACATGCATGGTCAGTCCTAAGGGGATGACGAGTAACAACCCAGGATTTTAGGTTTGAGTCCCAACTACGCCAAGTGCAATACTTGGTGTAAATCCATCTATTATAGCCTTGGTGAACATGATTTTTTTGGCAACCTGTGCTTGTGGACAGTTAGCTTGAACACTATCAATATATTGAAAAGGACATACCGGAACACCCTGAAAGGGTGTACTGTTGCTATAACTTTTTTAGAGTTATCAGGTTTTATTAGGTCTGTGAATTTCTATTAAATTTTTTAGAGTTATCAGGGACTGATAGGGTGGGTTTTATTCAATTAAGTGTTTCCTTATTTACTAGCATTTTAATATGTTATTCGTTTGGCTTGCTTTGGGCTAAGTTCTCCTTATGCTGATATGACATAATATTAATGTGATATATTCAGGGAAATTGAAAAATTGAAGTTATCCGAGATGACCTGTCGACAAGGGGTGATTGAGGTGGCCAAAATGTAAGTAATTCTTCCTATCAAGTTATTATTATTAATTTTTTAAGTTTCTTTTTATGAAGTTAGAAGGCTTCTTTCATAAGGCATCAAGAAGATGCAATAACTACAAAAGATATGTAGTAGTTAGCTCCGATACATGAGTGAACTGAACTTCCTAAGATCAGGGAGATATCAAAGTCCAAATAATTTTCAGTACTATTTACAGAGGTTAGGGTGCTCCAGCAAGAGGCTAACTGAATATCTAGCTCTCAGGGAGTATGTTGGGAGTTGAGATTCCATCAAAACATCTGCAATTCTTCTCTATCTAAATACACCTAAAAGTAGCTGCTAGGATCATTTTCCAGACCCTTTTGATGGCCTTATCAACTCTCCGAAGACACCAGCATTCATAAGCTTCTTTGATTGACTATGGCATGGCCCACTTAGTCCAAAAATTGAATAGAAAAAGCTCCAAAGGCCTGTTGCGACTATGCAGTGAAGGAAGAGGTGACTAATCCTCTTTTGCAGGCATATGTAACCTCTGTTGACGAGCTGATAGTTTCTTCGAACTTTAAAATTCATGACATAATTGTATGTATCAGCAAGATCTGATTGTCAGCATATATTCTTGTTTTTGACATTGAGAACTACCTGCAAATGATAGTACAGAAATGTGTTGTGATCTGTGAATTTGCTTTATGCTGGGTAATCGTAGTTCTGCCTAAAATAGTATTAGCATCCCTTCCGTAATCCGAAAGACTTCAATAGTTCTTCGACCAAAGTGGTTATATGTGTTATAAGTTTTTCAAAAGATTCATTTTTTTTGAAATGTAAATTTTTTCAAAGAATTAAGAAATCAATTCATGACTTCAGAATGTTTCTTTCAATTGGCATGCTAGTTGTACAAAATTTGATCTCTAGAGTAGTGTGATCCATATGAGAGTTATTCTCGGAAATTTTCAACAATTTTAAAGGGTTTTCCGCCGATTCGAGTGACTACTAGAATTTTACTCTT
>ML436006.1:0-11372 GCA_005239525.1 Nicotiana knightiana | reverse complement strand
CGTTTGAAAATTCAGTAACTACTCTGATGGATTTAGATACACCCCCAGCAAATTCTCCAGTACTATCTTTTAAACAAACTCTGGTTGCAGACGACATTTCTCACTCTCAACCAAACTTATCCCTCGATCTGTCCGATGAATTCCAAATTGACCCATACCAGGACAATTTCATCCCACTCACAGCAGCAGATAAATCACGATTATACTCTCCTTGGCAATACTCAATTATCGTAAAAGTCTTTGGGCAAAAAATTGGCCATTTAACCCAACAAAAAAAGCTCAAAACGTTATGGAACCCTACAGAAAAATTATCACTTATAGGCTTGGGCGATAACTTCTTCCTTATTAAGTTCCAAAAGGAAGAAAACATGACTAACGCCTTACATGACGGACCATGGTTTGTCCTAAGCCATTTCTTCTCAATGCGTAAATGGGAACCCAAGTTCATTGCATCGAATACCCAACTCACCTACTCATCCATATGGAGTCGCCTTCCTGAATTATCTACTGAGTTCTACGATTTTGATATCCTTAGCAAAGTTGGCAGTAAAATCGACCAACTTCTCAAGGTAGATGTTTGTACATTGTTCACCACTAGGGGCCATTATGCAAGAATTTGTGTTGAAGTACCTATTGAACAACCTCTTACTTCCTATATGAGGGCATTAATTTGCTTTGTATTCAATGTGGACGTTTAGGACACACTAAAAGAAATTTCCTTTTTCTTGTCACACACTCGCCTACCCATACAACACCCCATATTGTCCAATCTACCATACCAGTAAATGTAATCCCAGGTGAATCGGAATGGAAAACTGTCTCTTTCCCATGCAGACAAAGGAAGAAATGGTTGGATACAAACACAACAGCAGCTACCAGTCATTCAGTGCAATAACAATGAAGACAAGACCCACACAATCTACAAACACGTAAGACGGCGCACACAGATAGTCCCACAGGTACGCCCACCGACTTGACCTCTCTTAACCCTAATAAATCACTTACTTATTACTCCACATATGACCATCAACGTCTAATTAAAATTAACAAGTTTACTACACTAGAACATATTGACACCAATTTGGACTCTACTACTGATCCAATTGTTGCTACTGACATGATCCATGCAAACCCAAAGGTACAACAATTTCCCAAGGCCCAAATCCAAGAAACTCAAGCTGTCTCCTACATGAATACTAGTATTGATGATACTAATTCATCCCCAAAACACTCCACGTCGATGTCACCTCCCTCTTCGACCAATCCCACAATAGCTTACAAGAGCTCCCAATCAAAAAGGCTAGCCCATCATCCCCCTTATCAGTAATGATGATAGCCTAATAACACTAGCCAAGCCCATGGAACTCAACACACTGCATCTCCCTCTAACTCAATCTCCATATACAACTTCCCACTCAAGCCCACGTGCAAAGACCAACTCTCTAATATCATAACCATCCTCAGTAAGCTCACCGCCTCTAACATCCAATACTCAACATACAAATAATACCTCAATGTCCAATGCACACACTCCCACTTACCACCACAATCTCCACTCAGTTCTTCTACACTCCTATACAAAGAATGCAACGTTACAACCAAGCCAACCCAACTCAACGCATGCACAATCACAGACGATCACTATTTCCATATCGTCCTCTCAACATCAATCATCTCCTAGCCACCAACATGCAGAATCACATTCCCCCTCCACAAAATTACCCGATCATCTACACCTCCCAAACACCAAACCCTTACAATCCACCACAATCGTGGCTCTAAATGGGTCTCCAAAACCATGATCTCATTTTCACCATGATGATCAACAATCAATAAGTGATTGTCAAAATACAGAAACCTCTGGACATGGCACAAAGAGTGACAGAGGGCATGAGGTTGGCGATGGAACTCTATTGTACCAGTGGGCAACGTCACAAGCTCCGGTGTGAACATTGAATCAAACTCCTTTACTGCACTCCCACTTCTGGAATGCTTCTCAAGCATATCCACCTCTCAATCAACTACACAACTATGCCGACCTACCTTTTTACCTAACCCACCAATCCACGATTCCTTGGATCCACCAGGAATTCTTCATGCATGCACCAACTCCACCAACCTCTCCAATGAGCCCCTTCGAACCCCTCACCTCATCATCCAACAATCCTTCCAGTCCAAGCGCACAAGAAAACCTCACACCCCAAGAACTAGCAGCTGCACTAGAGGAGATGAGGGAAACACGCACGATATGGCTAAAATGTTGTCACATCTCCATCCTCAAAGAGAAGTACAAACAAAAGCTGCTCATCTCTTGCCCACCAGAAATCATAGAGTGCTCAATCAAGCTGAGACCCACCGTAAATCCAGAGGTGGGGAAATTTGCGATCATCATCACACCCACTCTCCAAAATCCGACTCCAACAGTCAATGTAGGCACACCCCAGTTGGAGAACCATCAAAATCTCCAGACTCCAACTATCCCCAATAGTCGCTCCATGAATTTTGTCATTTGGAACTGTTGAGGTGCTCAGTCACCTGACTTTCGCTGTAACTTTAGAAGCATGCTTGACTACTATAAGTCAACTTTGGTTGATCTACTGGAAACACACTTAGCTGACCACACCAACCTCATGGAAGATTTTGGTTTTATGCATTTCCCACAAGCTCCTGCCCAAGGCCAAGTAGGGGGAATTGTTGTTCTTTGGAATGCAGATCATGTCACAGTCAACAACATTGCGATTACAAATCAGGAGGTTCATTGCATGGTACAGGTATACCCTAAACCTAAACTTTTTTTATTTTCTGCTATATATGCTAGCCCTAATCTCAAGCATAGAAAGCTCTTATGGCAAAATTTAAAATGTATAGCTAACACGTATACGTGCCCTTGGTTGTTAGGGGGTGATTTTAATGAAATTAATTCTGACTTAGAAAAAATTGGGGGGAGGATAATTAATAATGTACGTGCGTACTTGATGTTAGAATGTTTTAATTATTGTAAATTAGTTGATTTGGGTTATAGGGGCAGCCGTTACACTTGGACTAACAAAAGGAGAAGGGGAGATATGATTCTAGAACGTTTAGATAGAATGGTAGCTAACTTTGATTGGCTAAAATTATATCTGGAAGCTTTCATAAAGCACTTGCCACATACTCACTCCGATCACTGCCCATTGCAATTGATGCTTGTTCAAGCAGCACCACCTAGGGAGCACATCTTTAGATTTGAGACAATCTGGTTGTCTCATCTACAATTCAACTCTTATTCTAAACACTTGGCTTCAACATCAACAACTTCTAGAAGCTATTAATGATTATAAATTATCCGTTCATAAGAGGAATCATAATACTTTTGGTAACATTTTCTTCCAAAAGAAGCAACTGCTTGCAAGACTTAAGGGATTACAAGTCTCCCCGTATTACCCAACTAGTCAGTTTCTACAAAGCTTAGAATAGGATATAATTGAAAATTTTAATCACATTCTTAAGCTTGAAGAAGAGTTTTGGAAACTATAATCAAGAATACAAGATGGTGACACTAATACTAAATTTTTTCACTTAACTACTCTTAAAAAAGACGCCGCAATCGTATCCTAACAATCAAGGATAATTCAGGTGAATGAATTTATGATACAAATCAAATAAAGGATACTTTCCAATCCTTTTATCAAAACTGTATACCACAGAACACCTAAGCTCGCCCAGATCCTTCACTAAGTCTCCTTTATTATCTTTAAACCATGAGGATTATGAAGCATTAAGGGACCTCTACGGGAGTTAGAAGTCCTTTCTGCTCTCAAATCCTTTAAACCACTAAAATCACTTGGTCCAGATGGTCTACACCCTTTATTCTTCCAAAAATTTTAGAGTTATGTGGGTCCTTCAGTCATACAGTTTTGCCACAATATTTTTCAACAAAACAAGATCCCTCCAGAAATAAATGAAACGTTTATTTGTTTAATTCCAAAAACTCAAAGCCCTACATCCCCGGCTCATTTCCAGCCTATCAGTCTTTGCAATACTATCTATAAGCTGATTACAAAAATTATTGTTAACAGAATCAACTTTTCGACAAAATAGGAGGGCTTCATATAATGCGATCATTTTTCAAGAAATACTCCACCATTTTAACACCTCCAAATCCAAAGGGCCCAAAATGCTGTTAAAAATTGACCTCGGGGAAGCTTTTGATCGTCTTGAATGGAGTTTTATTCGTCATACCCTCATTCACTTCAATTTTCCACACCTTTAATAGAGCTAATTATGTCCTATGTTACTTCAAGTACCACATCCATCCTCTTTAATGGTAGCCCTACACAGGCTTTCAAACAAACTAGAGGTATCAAGCAAGGAAATCCTCTCTCTCCATACATCTTCATCATATGTATGGAAATATTCTCTCAAAGCATAAATTTAGTTGTTGATTATCAATCACGGGACCCCATTTATTTAACCAAACATGCTCCACCAATATCCCATTTATTTTTTGCAGATGACATTATCTTGACAGCAAAGATAAATACTCATACATGTCACTCTATCATAGATCATCTAAACTATTTCACTTCTTTATCCGGCCAAAAGATAAAATTTCAGAAATCAAATATTCTTCTCTAAATTATGCCCTCCGGATATTAAGCTTTTCGTCACTAATTCTTTTAACATGCCAGAAGGCCGGAGATTTGGTAAATACTTGGGTTTTCCAATTCTAGAATCAAAACCATCAAAAATAGATTTTCAATTCCTCCTTAACAATTTTAAAAATCGATTGGCGGGATGAAAAACTAATTTTTTAACCATGGCGGGTAGAACTACTCTTATAAAAGCAACCTTGAATTCTATCCCAAATCATGTAATGCAAATCACTCCTCTGCCAACTCACATCATCAACCAGTTTGAACGGTATCAAAGAAATTTTATATGGGGAACCACTCCACGAAAAAGAAAATTACATTTGATACGCTAGGACAAAGTCACCACCCCAAAGCTTGCAGGGGGGATTGGGTATCCAAAGATTAAAAGAAAAACATCAAGCCTTACTAGCTGGTATAGCGTGGAGACTATTCCACAACCCTTCATCTCTATGGGGATCTCTTTTACTCTCTAAATACTTAATCCCTAAACACCACCAAATTTGTAAACCATCTAGAACCTGGAAAAATATTCTTTACGGATGATCTGCATGCCAAAAAGACATTGTTTGGAAAGTATCCACAGGCAAAAATGTCCACTTATGGAATGATCCTTGGTTAGGTCCTAATCAAATCTTACAACATCATGTTCAAGGGCCTTTAACCTTAAAAGACCATACACAGTCTCCAATTTCATAAACTCCAACACTTCAGTGTACACCCACCTATCTCTGCAACTACCATCACATTTACTACATTCCATCCACCATTTCTACCTTCTATCTCATTCCACTGATCATGATCGAATATACTAGGGACTCACATCGCATCGCAATTCACGGTGCTCTCTTGTTATAAATCACTCACCAATACCCTACACCCAAACAATAGTCATGGCTGGATTTGGAAACTACATATCCATCCAAGAATCAAATACTTCCTATGGTTATGTGTACAAAACAAACTACCTACTATTGCTTATCTACATCAGCTAGGTATTCTTCACAGCCCCACATGCTCCTTTTTCCAAGCCGATATTAAACACACCTGCCATATCTTCTTTCAATGTCCCAATGCTACGCAATGTTGGGCCAGTCCGGGCCTTAATAACATTCCTTCATACTTCCATATTAGTCCTACTAATCTTCATCATGGGATACATACTCTTTTTAACTATTCCAAGAATTTATATAACAAAGGTCTACCTTATCATGTCATCATTTCCTGCACTTTATGGCACATCTAAAAAATTTGTAATAAAAATAGCTTTAAAAAAAAGGTATTAGCAAATGACAAACACCTCTTCCCCTAAAAAAGACAAAGTTCCTAAGTATTTAAAATGGCAATCACCAAAGTTGGGTTTCATACAATTGAATACTGACGGTGTCTCGATAAGTATGCATGGATTGGCAGGTGTAGGTGGTGTCTTCCGTAATCACTCGGGTGACTGGCTCATGGGATTTGCTGGGTCTACAACTGCACCAAATATAATGGAACGAGAACTGATGGCTTTACTAAGGGGCTTACAAATGGTCATTCATCTAAAGTTGCATCCTCTATAAATCAATATTGACGCCCTGGATGTCACGACCTAAAAATCCACTAAAGGTCGTGATGGCGCCGTACATCACTGTCAGGCAAGCCAACACCAAGAAGTTAATTAAATTTTTATTTTAGTAATTATGAAATCATTTATTTTCATTTCATTAAATAGTAAATAATGGACTTTCACTGAGTAAACCAAAATGCTTTAACAAGTGCAAATAATGAATAAATCCTATAGTCATCCCAGAACCCGGTGTCACAAGTGCATGAGCAATTTCTAGGAAATAAATGTAATACAATAACCGTCCGAAATACAATAGGACAGTAGAGAAAATACAATACAATACTTTGAATAAGACTCTGCTGGCCGCGGGTCGCCTCGAGAAGTGCAGCTCACCTAAGTCTCCTTATCAACCATGCCGTTGCGCCAAACTAGGCCACTAGACATACATGTGTATGTGCAACAAAATGCACAACAAATGTAGTATGAGTACAAAGACAATATGTACCCATTAAGTATCACGTCTAACCTCGAAGAGGTAGTGACGAGAGGTCGACTTCGACACTTACTAGTAGTTCAATAATAAAATACCAAAATGTGTAGAAGTATGGATTTATACGGTGATTGCAACTCGATAAGCATGAAGCAGGTAAACAATTATTTTAATAATAAGAGGTTTCCAAAAATTCATATTTCATCATTTAAAAACTTATCCCAGGCCAAGGAGGAAATATCATCATTCATAAATTTGCAAGGCAAGCAATACAATCATGCGCAAATCATGCCGAGGTCGTACGGCCTGATCCAATAATATTTAAGATGTGCATTGCCAGAGGGTCGAATGACGCGAACCATAGATGCATCTATTACCCCGCTCGCGAATCACACGTGCGACGCGATCAAATATAAATAAAAGAGTTAACCCGCTTGCGAATCATATATGCGACGCAGGTACTCATAGATACACACATTCAAACAGTCAATCAAGACTTCATCGGGAAAACAATTACCCAGGGAAATGTCAATTTCTCTTTTAACGGTCAAGAAAATGATGTTTAATGTTTTTTGAAATTTATTTTCCAAGTTCGATATGATTTAAGAATTTTAAATTGACAATAATGTTACAAGTATGGCAAGTAAGCATGATTTTGGGTCCTAGACTACCTAGACTTAAGCATTATAGTAGCTACGCACGGACTCTCGTCACCTCGAGCGTACGTAGCCCCCACAAATAGTAGCGCATAATTAATTATTTTACCTATGGGGACAATTCCCTCTTACAAGGTTAGAAAGAAGACTTACCTCGTTCCGAAGTTCCATAACCGGATCCCAAACCCTTCAAACAACTCAAAATAATGCTCAACGCTCACAAGACTAGTCAATAAATGAGAAAATCCATAAACGCATGATCTAATACTCACAATAATTTAATTTAGATAAATTCCCAATTCCCCTAGAAAATTTGACAAAATTGCCCTCAGGTTCACATGCCCGGATTTTGAAATTTTTCGAAGAAAATGATTACCCATAGCTTTACGAATTCAAATATATATTTTGTTTCAAATTTNCCCCCACCACCACACACACACAAACCATCTATACAAATTTTCATGCTTAAATCCATATATAATCATGTGTTTAACTCAAAACTAGTATAAACCACTTACTTCATGCTTGGTGGCGAAAACGGCACTCCCAAGTTGCTCCAAAAACGGCTCCCATAGAGAAAATATGGTGAAATTGAGCCAAACCCTAGCTTTAAAAGAACACACTGCCCAGCCCGATCTTCGCACCTGGGGTACACTGGCCACATCTGCGGCTCCGCACCTGCGGAAAGTCCATCACAGGTGTGGTTCCCCCAAGCTAGGCGAAATTCGCTTCTGCGGTCACTCATGCGCTTCTGCGCCTTCGCACGTGCGGCGCTCACCTCGCATTTGCGGACGCGCAGATGCGGAAATACCCTCACATCTGCGGCCATCCCAGCTTCGTCCAAATGTCGCTTCTTCGGCCTTATAGACGCACCTGCGGGCTCGCACCTGCGGCCTTTTCCACGCAGGTGCGATTACACCAGATACCAGCAGCCTTAGCCTTTCTCAAATTCCAAATTCGATCCGTTAATCACCCGGAATCCACCCGAGGCCCCGTACAATCACACCAACCAGTTTCAAGACATAATGCAGACCTTCTCGAGGCCTCAAATCACATCAAACAACGCTAATACCAGGAATCGCACTCCAATTCAAGATTTGTGAACTTTAAAACTTTAAAACTTCAAACTTTCTCATTCGATGCCGAAATCTATCAAATCACGTCTGATTGACCTCAAATTTTGCACACAAGTCTTATCTGATATTATGGACCTACTCCAACTTCCGGAATCAAAATCCGACCTTGATATTAATAAGTCCACTTCCGGTCAAATTCCTCAAAAACCTTCAAATTTTGAACTTTAGCCAAATGACTCCAAAATGACCTACGGACCTCTGAATTTACTTCCGATCGCGCTCCCAATATCAGAATCACCATACAGAGCTATTCCCGGACTCGTAATTCCAAACGGACATCGATACCACTGAAATGCACTTCAACCCAAACTTATGAGATTCTTCCAAAGACTGACTTTCACAATAGGCGTCGAAATGCTCCCGGGCCATCCAAAACCCGATTTGGAAATACCCCCAAGTCAAAAATCATCATACGAACATGTTGGAACCTTCAAATCCTGATTCAGAGATCTTTTACTAAAAAATCCAACCTTAGTCAATCCTTCCAACTTAAAGCTTCAGAAATAAGAATTCTCTTTCCAAGTCAACTCCGAACTTTCGAAATTCTAGTCCCGACCTCGCGTACAAGTCACAATACCTGAAGTGAAGATGCTCGTGGCCTCAAACGACCGAACGACACGCTAGAGCTCAAAACGACCGGTCGGGTCGTTACATTCTCTCCCACTTAAACATACGTTCGTCCTCAATGTGCTAAGAACTGCGCTGGAGTTGTCCAAAATCACTATTTAACACCTCGTGCACCTACCCGTGCTACTACAACTCAGTTGAGCACCTTAGCTAGATCCAATCTGAAGATATCCTCCTTCATTTAGGAAAAAGCCTTAGAGCCCAGTTCTAATGTCCAAAATTCGCTGCCAAGCCTGTTTCCAACATACGAACACTGCATTTAATCACCACACAATGTACCTGAACATGATTGCATACCTTTGCTGAACCCACACCTTGCGCCACTTCATTCACAGGACCATAATAACATTCTATGATCATATTAGCCGAAATTCCACGAATCTGATGCCCCCAATGCATCCCATGACCTATATACATCTTGCTCCAACTTTTGCATGACCGCCGCGACGAAAGAGATGTGTAAAATTTTATAACCAACTGCTGAGTCGACAAATCATTGAGTCTATACTCCTGACAAGAGTCATCACCTCATTCTGAATCAAATAATGGCATTTGCTCTTTAATACACTTCATATAATCTGATTGCATTGATCCTAGATCAAATAAATCTTGTCTCACCCAGTACGAACTGCTCGGGAAGTAAGCCATCCCAGGCATGACCAAAAGTCTCATATGATGCCACAATGTGCCAATAGGCTACAAACTTGAACGTGATACATAAGGAAAACGAACTCTGGAAGGGACTACTCAACTCACGCACTAATATGAACTTTCCTCAGAAAATGGGAAACAAATCACACAAAAATAGAATATAGAAAACCGTACTCAACATCACACTGTTGTGATGTGCAACCCGATCAAAAAAATATACCCGTGGCGGCACGCCACCCGATCTACACATAAAATTCACATAAGGAGATACACACCGAGCTAAATTGCTCATTACTACAAATACTGAATATCGGTCACAAGCAACGCTAAGTGCATAATACCATCCCTGGAAGAAAAATAGCGCCATAAATTACAAAACTCAAGCACAACTGAGGTGCGATATATGATCTGAATCTTAAGAGACATCATGCTCACATAACACCATCGCTACGACGAACCTTAACACATAAGAAAATTATCAAATTGTTTCACAACCTACATGGCACAATATAGTATTACATGAAATAACAGACGCTGAAATAACATCCAACGTTCTAATACTTCTCCATGAGGAGCACTATACCGAAATGAACACATTTGGCATGATATAGAGCCCGTATTCATATTTAATTCCATCTACAAACCTCAAGCCAATTCTGATCATACTGTACTAGGCTAATAATCTTTCACGGGTCTCTAACACGCAAGAACAACCATCATAACAAGAGCAAACCCCAACAGTCCACAACCCAACAAGCTGAGTGCCCTTCAGGCATAAATTCTTAAATTAACTATATCACCATAATCCTCATACTTGGTTTAAATCTTCAATCAATCAAGTGACTACATGTCACGCTTATACCATCTTCTCGTGAGTCACGCTTGTATTGGTAAAAAAATAGTTTCACACATAATTCAGCTTTTGACAACTCAGCTAGTTACGTGGACACAGGAGAATACGACAACTGGATGTGATTCTTTGAAGAGGTACGGAACAAAGAGGCAGGATTTAATAAACCCTTGAGCTTATCAGCCATGGGAAAATCAACCTGATCAAAACAGGGAAGAGGCACGGTCAGAATGAATCTATACAAAGCTACGGGCAGATTCAAAGACACATAATTGATTACTCAAACGTTATGTAATCATACCCCAATTACCTTTATCCTTTGTAATGCCTCATTAATGTCATAATTAGTCATTAATGAGCAACCATAGCAAGAGTTGTACGTTATATCAAGGAATATCCTATATAAGGAAAGGGAATACAACTTGTAAAGGCATCTGATTCTCGAATATAATTGACTTCGCTTTTCTATATTTCTGCAATATTTTCTATTATTCATTTTTCTCTATTTCCTTGATTATCAGTAACCCGTGTTCATCCTAAAAATAGCTTTAGTCAAAGGGTCTAATTCTTTGGTTAAACAAATTGTACCGAGAATCTGATAATCTTTGTTTGTTTTTCAAGTGATATCCACTTAACTATGTCAAACTCCAACGACAACAACCAGTAAAGGAGTGGAAACCCAGTTCCATCGCCTTCAGGAACCCCATGTGGTTCAAGGGGACAATCCCCAGAAAGATCCAATAACAACAATGGTGATAATGATCAAACTGTGGAACAAGATC
>ML436002.1:0-69142 GCA_005239525.1 Nicotiana knightiana | reverse complement strand
TCATTGTATCATTGTATAAACAAGATATAATATATTATTTTCTCCCGTGCTTTCTCACAATGACTAAAGATGATTCTCGAATTTATACTTGTCAATTGTAGGTATATTTCAGTGGGTTTCTAACGCAACCCGACCGGACACAACTTGGGAGTCCACAGCAGGCACTTCCAGTTTGAATGCGAAAATGTCAAAATCTCCATCTGTTATCACTCCCATCAAATTGATAGCATTGTCCTTCTTGGTATCTTTATTCTTCATACTTCAAATTTCTTCTCCAGTATCTGCTATCAGGAAGGATGTAAGTCTTCAAGATAGATATACCTGTAGAACTACAGTTCAAGGAAGATTTTTGATTGCTGATGATATGGGTCAAGTCTGTGATGCGCTGTCCATTGATCCACATTCTCGCTGCTGCCGTGGAAAAAGAGAGCAATTTGCTTGTCACGGTTGCAATCTTGTTTCACAGTGTTGCAACTCCTATGAATTTTGTGTTTCTTGCTGTCTGAATCCATCTAGGACACAAAAGGACCTGGCTCTAAATGTCAAGATAGCTAAGCCTGTAACAGCAGGGACCTATTCAAGCCTTTTTGATTTTTGCATGGGAAGATGCCGTCACAATTCAGAGAGTGTGGTTCATGAAAACGCTTATCTCAGTGAATTTCATCATTGTTTCTCTGTACCATCTAATTCTTCTGGTTCTTCTGGTGCACAAGCTGAAGCGAGACTGGCTGGTATAAATATTGTGATAGGAAGACAAGGCGAATCATGCAATTCAGTGTGCAAATCAAGTGGTCAATCTTGTGTTCCCAACAAATTCTTATTGCTCAACCAGTGCGAGACGATGCAAAAGTACTTGGGCTGCAAAGGTGGATGTCTGGCAAGTGTCGGATCAGATCAGCCTGCTGAAGTAGTTGATGATGCCCCCAGAGATATGAACCCTGGAGCCTGCTTGTACACCTCGCAACAGTCGATGCTATCTTGTGATGGATCGCATCAGCATACGAAGAGGCTCTGCCCCTGCGCATAGTGTGGTGAATCCCCCCCCCCCCCCCCCCCCCCCGAAACACCCCCGCACCCCTCCTTCCCTGTTACTAGTTATTAGTTTCTCTCATTTAGATTAATGCGGGCGTTTTTTCTTTATAATTTTAAAACTTCTTAATATAATATTTGAGGCACACATTACAATTTTGGATTCAAATTGGATACTAATTCAAATTTACGTTGTAATCTCCTAAAGCTTTTTCATTAAAAGTAAGATCTTTATAATTATTTCAATACGTACTTGGTTTGAGTAACAATAGCGTCGGTGTTGGTTTGCAGGGAGGACGAGGCAGCCAGGGAATTCCACACACAATTCAACAATATATTGGGGTTTTGTGACTGGTACATTTGCTTGATATTTAGAGAAAAATCATTCACTAGAGGTTAGCAAGAATGTCTCTTTTACAATGATCACATAGTTATGAATGTGATATACTCGATGTGACTATCTAAATCATTATTTTCTTATTCTTTTTTCATTACGTTGGATATTAGGAAAGGATGAAAATATCTGACTAGCATGCAATGAGTTGGAATTGCTTAACTAGTTAGACTCAAATCATAAAACTAACTCATGATATAGCTTTAGCCTATTATAAGAAAAGAAGCTATTTTATCAGGTTACAAATACATTTGTAGCAAGACATCACTGAGTAGGTAGGTCTAGCTGATGTAAATCACCTCCATAAAAAAGATATTCTTGTGCTATTTTTTTGCCTCCATTTAACGTGTTGAGGCTTGTTCTACTTTCCAATTCTAATTTATTTTTTCATGTTTATTGTTTATCCGTGTTTCAATTTAAATTGACATCTCCGAAATTTTTACTCAATCTTAAATCAAGGAATAGTAGTATGCACTATGAATTATGTAACTACTCCATTGGATGGAAAATATGAATAGATGGATTGGATGAATTGGTTAATCATTAATTGGACTGAGAGTGCGAAGAATTTGATTTGCTATTAATTTGAATATGAAGCGGCATCTCTTAATTTCTTCCCTCTTCTTCTCTTTATTCGGATTGAAATGATACGATGTGTTGCTAGGATTGAATGATTGGTAGTTATAATATTTTTGTGATGGTGATGTGTCATATGATATGTGAAAATGCGTGTTTAAGGTGGTTTATATCACTGTATATCATCATGTATACTTGTGTGTATACCATATTATTGCGATATACATTGTCGAATGTAATATACATTTTGTGAATGCGTCTGGCAGAAAATCTGTGCGTGATATAGAGTGATACACACGATAAAAATTGTCGGGCGAATGACTGTTAATTACAGAATTATTCATTAGAGTAGTACATAGATATCAATTTCTCACTAAAAAATCTAAGGAATACAAAATCTCGTTGCATGAAATTAAATTTGGTATTCAATTTAACGGCATAAAAATATGCTCGCTTTCTTATTTGGTATAGTTCATGCAACATATATTTGTCACTTAAAAGTAACTCATTCTTTGTCAATCCTATTGTTGTTGTTAGTCAAATTTATTGTCCTAATCTATCGTAAAGATATGTAATGAGAAAAAAAAAATACAAGTCTAACTTCTTCTTCATTATCCTCTATTGCTTACCACTAAATCCCTCTTTTTGTTTATACAATCAGAAATTGTTGTCAGCTGTCGTAAAAATTTCAAAGGCACTAAACAATTAAATTTGGACCTTCCATTAAACAGCACGAAGCATCTTTTCGATGCAACCTAATCGCAAGAATTAGCTAAAAATGAACGAGAAACTCATTCTTATTAATGATGTAATATTCACACTAGAGGAAAAATAAGGGATTAATTTTCACTTAATACTTTTGTCCTCATTTCTTTAGTGATGTCCCTATATTCTAAAAATTCTAGATCCCCACCCGTGAGGACATCTAAACAGGTTTTGGAGGAGAGATGAAAAAGGAGCCAAAAAAAGAATAAGCTGTGTTTAAATTTAATAAAGAAAAGAATTACGAAAAACTTAGTAACCCGACGGCGTAAATAAATAGTATTGAGAGGATAGGACAACATATTTATCAAATTTGAACAGGTTATAATAATTTTCAGATAATTTTTTTGAAGAAAAAGTTCGTAGATAATTGTTTTTAACATTGTTAGTCTTTAAAGAGCAGAACAAAACAAACATCGATACCAACAAAGGTTGTGGTAGAGTGGTAAGTACTCCTTCATCCTTAACCAGAGGTCTTAGGTTCGAGTCCCTGAGTATGGAGTTACCTTTGTTAAGGAGCGCTTTATCTCCTAATATGGAACTTCCCGGCACGAATCCTTATTTACACTTTACTTAGATGGAAGATCGGTATGACTAGCGTAAAAATCGAATATTCTAGGCTCTACTAATATCCAGATATTCTACCACTACTTGATGAGGAAAACCGAAGTTTGAGATTCCGAGAGAATAAAATTGAAAAAGGGCTCCCTCAGATGATCATAATATACTCTTTTCAGAAATAAATTTCTTTTCGTCAATTTTGCAGCGTTGGCACCAAAAAAAGAAGAAAATCACAAAAGAAATTGCTAAGTGAAAAAACATAAACATGACTGGAGAAAAATAAAGATAAATCTGACATATGTGTTGAAACATAAACATGATTTGAGAAAATGTAAGCAATAGCCCAGTGGGTAACCATGAGACATGAACTATAGTAATTATGTTCTCTTTCTTCTCTATCAACAAGATTCTCAATCACCTGTCTTCTTCGTCAAACATAATACGGCCTTTTTGACATCTCGGATTCTGTTTGTTGTTAAGCTTACTCAACTTCTAGACTAGAAGAAAAAGTAATATTAGCGTTGCTACTTGTAAGCACGGTCTACTAAATAAGCACGGGCCAAATCTAGTAAATTACTTCATATCCTCCCTATACTATTTCCTTGTCCAATCACTCGCTCCCTACACAATTTCCTTAGTCCCATCACTCCGCTCCCTACGCTATTCCCTTGTCCAATCATCCATTCCCTAGGCTCTTCCTCTCATCTTTTCTTATTATATGTGTACACACATTAGAGACCTAGACCTAATTTTGGATCCATCACCCTTCCACACCTATACAGAACTGCAGCCGTTTCCACAAAAAAAAAAAACGGCCACACCTTCAAAAATGGGGATCATCTCCATCGATCACTTTTT
The DNA here is from genome assembly GCA_005239525.1 of Nicotiana knightiana. Taxonomy (NCBI): domain Eukaryota; kingdom Viridiplantae; phylum Streptophyta; class Magnoliopsida; order Solanales; family Solanaceae; genus Nicotiana; species Nicotiana knightiana. The sequence continues at coordinate 64,962 of ML436002.1, read as the reverse complement.
TATTCCATAATTCCAAAAGAGAAGAAGCTAATTCATCAATGTAATTCGTAAAGGGGGCGCAGCTCTTTCTTCTAAAAGAAAGACAGAAGCAGCCGCTCGTCCCTCTCAATTTCCCGTCTCTGTCACTCGAAAGACACCAAAAAACTTCCACAAACACCCCAAACCAATTCTCCCATCTTTCTCCTCACCAGCAGCAATCATCTCCCTTGAAAAACGAAGCTTTCACTTTCATTTCTAAGAAGAAAAACGGGACAGCAGCTCTCGCCCTTTCCATGGTCGCCGCTGCCGGAGGTGATGACCGGCATGGCCATGACTGACACTGCTGCTGCCTTCTCCTCTTCTCCTTCACCTTCTATCTCTTTTAAAAAATCCCGCGACCCTCCATTGAACCGACGAAACAGAGCTCAACCCCAGCAGTAAACCCAGCTCCAAAACCGCCCTGAAACTACCCTGAATCAGTGTGAAAATCAACCCGAAATCGTCGTCCAACTCATTCGATTTGAATCGTTCGAGGTTCCGTCAACCGTATCGACTGTGGTCCAGTCTTCCGTCTAAAGTTTGGTTGCTCATTTTTGGATCTCCATCTCATCCGTTGGCCGTTTGGTGTAAGATTTAATTTAGAAATTCTTATTAACACATCGGAAAGGATCTTTGCTGCTCAAGGTCCAATTCTAAACTCTTGTGCATTCTTTGATTTTCACATTGTGTTTAGTCTGTGTTTAACTGAAATAGTTGTTTGCCTTCGTGTTTGCTCTTGTCTTGTTGAGAAATTGATGTTGCTCATATTAGGGAAGTTGGCTGACCATGTTATTTAATTATGTGTCTTGCAAAGAAATTAATTATCTGAAGACACCATGATTTTCGTGATCTATTGGTTTAGTTAGAAGCAACAATTGAGTCGTGCGAGTGTCAATCGAAATTGAGGTTTGGGGTCTTGTTGGGTTACGAGATTTGGTTAAAAAGCCTACTTGGAGTGTTTGGCAGAATTTTATGCTATTGAGCTTAGAAAACTCTTCATGCTCTCATTTTTTTGTTTGTTTAATTGTCCGCTAGTAGCATGTTTAGGCACCCTCTTAATTAGTCGATTCATCGTGCGTGATATAATTATGATTCCAAAAAGAAATTAAGGTATGCGTTCACGCGATTTTGACCAAGCTCTTTCTTAAATAAACTAAGTGTTGTGAATTGTGTACACGTACGCGTGACATGATTCTTGACGCGCCAAACAAAAGAGTATACGCACGCGTGACTCGTTTTAAGATAATTCCGTAATCACGAATAATCGAGTAATTAAAAGCGGTAAAAAGGTAAATGCACGTAGGTTCTAAAATACATAATTAATCAATTAATAAGCCAAGTGTGGATTGTAAAGCGACCGTGCTAAAATCACGAAATCCGGGAATGCCTAACACCTTCTCCCAGGTTAACAGAATTCTTTACCCGGTCTTCTGGTTTTGCAGACTTTAAAATAGAGTCATTTTTTTCTCGATTTGGGATTTAAAATAAACCGGTGACTTGAGATACCAAAAATTATTCCAAGTGGTAGCTCTGAAAATAAATAAAATAATCCCATTTCGATTAATGTCACTTAAATTGAAAAAACTCACCTATATCTCCTTTGGGGAAAAGGAGGTGTGACACTACTTTCGTGCTACGTTCTATTAGTCCAAGATCGTTAATTAAAATTGGAGGATTCATCTAAAGAAGAGGAAGCTTGGAAAAAGAAAAGAGTTTTTAGATAGAAGAACTTGTTTAGGAAAGAAAGTTTTTCTTAATTTTTTGGCTTAGTTACACATGCCTAAGACCACCTCTATTTATACTTGTCTAAGGATGATTCTAGATAATATTCTAGAACATGTATAAGAAAAGTCTATTTAACCTTATCTTCGCACAATACTCTAGAATATCTAGATGTGTCTAATAGATAACCTTACCTTCCCACAATATTCTAAAACATCTAAATGTGTCTACTAAATAAATATTAAGGATATTACACTAGGATATTCAAGAGAAATCTATGTTTTTCCAAAAATTCAACTTTTGTCTGGTTGGCTGAGTAATACCAAAAATGGATAAAATATAGGTTCAACCCATTTTTAAACTATATAAAATCGGGTAAACCGCGGGATGATTGCGGGTCAAATATGGGTTGCCTTCGGTCAGCTACCCTGCGTCGCTCACGGTTAATTCAAATACTTTTTGCTTCAGCAATAACTTCGAAATGTGGCAAATAAGCATTCATCTACTATTTAAGTAGTCTTTGCTTTAGCTTGCAGTAAAGACTTCAATAGAGAAACTTCAAATTATATCTATTTTTGATTGAGTCTTTTATGATAAGATTCTATACTATAAAGAAAGGTTTCTTCCAATTGAACTTTTTAAAATTATATGCTCTTATTTTTATAGAAAAAATGATCCCAAACTAGTTGTGTGTTGTCATGTGTGTATAGTGGGGTTCGCATAGCAAGTGATTCATCTGTAACACCAGTGGTGGAGCCAGAATCTCCGTTAAGGGGTATCAAAATATATGGAAGTAAACAAACCAGAAAATTAAGGGGAATCGATACATAATATATTTATATGTAATTTATTTTTTTACCTAGCTACACAGTATATTTTTCCCGTACTCTAAAGGGATAGCCAGCTCTATGCTCTTGCAAAATGCATACTGGTTTCAACCTATGAGTTTCAACTTTTGATTTTAAACTTTTCCATATCAATAACCTAGTAAAACCAGAATAAGGTAAATGAGGAATATATGGTTATATAATAGGTGCAAACCATATATATCTATTATTATATTAAAAGGACGAAGGTTATTAGCGAAATATCATTCGTCTTTTTTTACCCCTTTAAAATAGAGTTCACACGAGATAAAATAATCATTTCATTATTTTACTATATTTAGGAATAATCATTTAATTTATTTCCTACTATTTAGGAACATTCATTTAATCATTAATCTAATACTTAAAACTTTTATTTTTCAATTTCTTTAAGATCTAAAAATTTAAACACTTTCAACTAAAACTGGGAAAGTTTCGTCATTCAACTAAAACTAAAAAAGTTTCGTCTTTCAACTAACTTAGGAAAATTTTATTCACTTTCAAGGAAAGTATTGTAGGAAGTTTTTTAGTTAATGAACTTTTGGCAGATTACTTCTTCAAAAAATATTAAGGTAAAAACTAATTTTTTTTTTTTGGTTTTGGAGTCTTTATTTTTTCTAATAAATCATTAAACTATACATTATTTTACTTTATATAAATCCTTTCCTGTTTGAAATTATATACCGAATTTTTTTATAAAAGAAGCTACAATTTTACGTTTTCATCATCAAAATTTACGTTATTCGAGCGGTTCGAGCAGTAACTATAAAATTAAGAATTTTTTAGGTTCTTCTTTGAGCAATTTTTTTTATGGTAGTTGAATTTTGCATTCATGTTTACATTAGTAGTTAAATTTCGCATTCACGTATTCAACAAGTACATCTTTATTTGAAATTCTTAATTGTGAACCTTGATTGAACATGGGCCTGTTTGGCCACAATCTCAAAAATTTGTATTTTCAGTTGTTTTATAATTTTTAGTATTTCTTATTAATTAAAGAATTAGAATAATTCACATTTTGCTTGCGAGAAAAAAAAAAGATCTTTTGTCAGTTAGATAAATATCTTGTATGTTTTTTAGAATGAACTTAAGAATATATATTTCTCAAAAAAATTTCAAAAAAAAAAACTCTTAAATTGTCGAGAGTTTATAAGCTGTTGATGAAAATATAAAGAAACATGAGAAATTATGAAATTATAGTAATGAATAAATCTTTAGTTGAAAATATTGATTAAAATGATTTGGGACTTCTATTATCATTGTTTCTTCATTAATTCAGTTGCTAAACAGAATCAATAATTATCATTTTAGAAACTGACACTTTTTTCTTAAACTTATCTTATAACTCAAATATAATTAGTTAACAAAGTGTTTATGTGATTTCTCAAAAATATTTACTTATTGAAACGGGATACGCGCGTATCGTATAACTAGTTCTCTTTAAAAAAAGGTTGCTGGTATTTTACTAACAGCTTGTTTGGATGGTCGTTATCAATAGTACTGTATCGTATTTTTACTTTAAATACAACGTTTGTTTTGGTTATTACTTAAATTTTATTGTATCGTATCGTTAAATCCATCGTTACGTAACGACGAAATGTGCCACTTTATGTAACGATCGATTTGGTGAGGTTGCGTCGTTATCTTGTCTTTTTCTCTCATCTCACCCTTTACTATTATTAAATAATTTTATTTTATCAACTTAACCTATCCTTTTATATAATAAATTTACCCCGTATCATAATTTCTCTTTATAATATTGTAAATTTATTATTCATATTGCTGGTGCATGATATCACGAAACAACAACAAACGATACAATCTATCCAAACATTGTATTCATCAAACGATACAATATAATATCATACAATACGATACAATACATTATAAAACGATGTGTAACATGCATCCAAACAAGCTGTAAGATTCAATCATTTACAGTAAGAAATTTCCAGGGAAGATGTACCGATCGAGGCCGATGAAGATCAAATTGTATAGCCAATTAAAGCTCTACGAAGCAAGATGGGATAAATACGGTGCAGAATCTATTATTATTATGAAGGGAAGTTTATCCAGAGAGTGATTTAAAGGTGTAGATTAAGATTTTAGTTTACTTCCTGATGTATTAGTCGTTGTAACCTTTCCATAAAAATAACAGTAAAAGCAGAACTTAGCTTGCTAGAGGTATTTAATTTCACATGGAGATTAAATACTTTAATACCTAAGAGCCATGAGGCGAAGCAAAAAAGAAGGAAGGTGAGTGAAATTAAATCGTGCATATGTTGTTGTTAGTCCCAAACGCACACGTAAGTACATGTGGTCGTATAAGTAATATAATGATAAATCGAGTGTCGAACTCACAGAGACTTGTGTAGACTACTCATTAATTCACTATAATTGTTATTTAATCAAGCCAAAATAAAAATTCAATAATGTAACTATGCTATACTACGATTCTAAGAGTTAACTAATTATCAAGTAACGAGTTGATTGTTGTGTATTCAATAGAGACAAATACTCCAGGGTTGTGATAAATTCACCACTCGTATTGTATTCTAATTAACTCTCCCTTTCATATGATTCACTCATGATTGCTAATTAATCGATAATTGCTCTCATAGCCTTCTCCCGAAGCACTACTCGCCTATTCTCAATAGATTAACGTCTATATTCCTATGAAATTAATCTATTAGAACGCACTAAGATTACGATGTTTAATTAAGCACGGTGACTAGGTATATTCCTATCCTAACCACAAATCCGCTCTCCTGAAGGGTTAAGATCGCGCTCTCTTCAATTCTTCGCTAATCTATACACGGTTTTTCCAAGCATAGCATAGATAGTATATAGAACCTAACTGTTGGCCAGACAATTAAGCAATTAAACACAGAATTGAAGAAACAACCATATATTGAGTGATTAAAATCAAGGTTAAGCTAATGTCGAATAACAATATTCATGGCTAAATCACAACACCAGAACAATGGGTGTTTAGCCACTCATGCTAAAATCAAACAATTGCATAGGTGTTGAATTAATTTTAAATACTAGAAAAAGATGAAGAAAACTGAGAATCCTTCGCTCCCTAGCAATTCCGTGTGTATTATTCCTCCAAAGTGGCCTGAATCCCTCAAAACTAAGCTTAGACTTGCTTTTATACGTGTTGGGTAGGTCTAGGGCCGAAATAATCGTGTCCCAGGAAAAATAGGAAAAATTCTCGTCACCGGTGCCCTGGATAGCGCCGGGCACCCACCAGGGCCCTTCCCAAAATTATGTTTCTGCCTCCAGCGCAACAGGTGGCGCCCAGCCCTGCCTGTGGCGCCCAAAATCGCTTTTTGTCCGATTTTTACGTTTTGGCTCTAATTTCATGCGTTTCGCCCCCAATTGATCCCGGATCATTCCTATACATAAAAACACTTCAAATTAATATAAATCATCACATTTAACATCTAAAACTCACGAAACAAAAGTAACATATGAGGCGATATACATAGAAATATATACACTTTAAGCTAAACATCAACACCCCACACTTAGACTCTTGCTCGTCCTCGAGCAGTGGGACAATCTACTACCCTTCAACATGTACAAAGTTCATTATCAAGGAGTATTTTACTTTTCAATTACACACCTTACCCCTTGACTATTATCGATACCGGCAATCAAGTATGAACATACAAAATTTCACATTTTCCCCCTTCTTTAAACATGCCCAAGTATAACTACTCTAGCAATCATACCAACAACTTAATTGCAACCACCCAACCTCAAGAGTTAACTTGAAATCACTAAGCCCTCTCAATTCATGCACCTACCCAACAAGAAAGTTTACAACATTACCAATCGTTCATGAGATCATGTACCCTCACCAACAACAAAAGAGTGAATATAACTAGTTTACACATTCAAATATGCTTTTGAACATAATTTAAGGACATCACACAATTGAACAAATTGAATCACTCTCACAAGGAATTCATATGCATCCCGTGGTCGTACCATAAGCTTGCCCTTAGTGTAGATCTCTACTAATTCAAGCTAGACAAGTCTAGGATCATTAGGATTTTTAAGGTTGTAATGTAGGCTAAGGGACGGGTAGGATATATTCAAGAATAGTGACTAACCCTCCTAAGCACTTTAATACACTACCTTCACAAATCAACCATATTATTCTCAACAAATTCCCTTGCCACAACTCATATTCAACATAGCCCTTTTTCAATTAAGCACTTCTATATTTTCACTAGCACAAATTAATAAAAATTGGAGGTGTGTATCTTTTTGTACATACTTTTGCTATCATTTTTTTTCTCTTTCTTTCCTATACACACTCCATACATGAAGATTCAATGGCTAGTGACTTTTGAATACTATTTTAGTGCACAAACGGGCCTTTCCATGGCTCCACTCAAAAGCTACTCCCCAATATCTCACCTTACTTCTTTTAGCGATTAAGTACCTTAGGAGGTAAAGGTGCAAAAATCTCAATTTAAGAACAAAATAGGGGTACGTCTTGTAATGTGGGTACCAAAAAAAATGTCAAAAGGCTCAAAGGGGCTAGCAATGGAATTTTTTAATTTTCCTGTGACAAGCACATCCATGATCAAGCAAGAAAATGCCTATGTCATCCCCTAGACTAGCATAACTTATAGTTTCGCTTCAATTAATACACGGGGCAAGTTCTAGACTACACAGGATAGCATAGAAAATCACTAAACCTCACTCACACATTGCACATGACTCAATCACAACGGTTTTATTCAACTCTCAAGTCAAGCAAGCACACAAAATTGAGAGAATTAAGCAATATCACACTATGTGGCCTACAAGTCAAACAACTGAGTTAAGGCGTCACAAAATAGGCTATTTATTTTTACTCAGGCATCACATGTCAAACCAAATATAAGGGAAAGGAAAATGTATGCCATAACCTAATATGCCGGCACCAAACATGTCATAGGGTATTTCTAAGTTACTCAGTTTCTTCCTAACTACTCTAAAAAAAAAAAATTTAAAGTGTCCGGTTCAAGTTACACCTTGTGAAACTCCCAGGATCCTTCAACTTAGGAGGGATTTTATTCTGAACCCTGGCACTGCACTCTTCAGTAAGTGAAACTGTTTCGAACTCTGCATGTCTTCGTTTATTTGCCACAATATCTTTGAGATACCTTGCATACTTAGGCACTTCTTGCAAAATTTCCACCAAAGGAAAATTCACACTCACTTGACTCAACATATCTAGGAATCTCTTGTACTAAGCATCATCTTTTTGCTTCTGCAGTCTTTGTGGAAACGGAGGTGGTGGCCTTGTTTCAATTACTGGCTCGGGCCCTTTACTATCTTTCTCATTCCCCTCAACTGGCTTGGGAATTAATTCTCCTTCAGGATGAGCTGTATTCTTCTTTGTCTTTGGAGCTTCTTCTAGTATTCTTACATTTCTCAAGGTAATTGCATTGACTTGAGCCTTAGGATTAGGCTCAATATCACTAGGAAGAGCTCCTACTGGTCTGGTGTTTTGGGCACTAGCAAGTTGTCCCATTTGGCGTTCTAAATTTCTCATTGTTGCTGCTTGGGCCTGGTGATCAGCCATTATTTTTTGATTGAAAGCAAGTTGGTCGTTCATCATTCTCTTCATAATCTTCTCAAGGCTAGCTGATTGTTCAGTCTGAGGTGGTCTGTATTGTTGTTGAGGTGCTTGAGGCCTGTATTGATTATGAGTTCCTTGATTTCCACCCCATGAGAAGTTTGGGTGGTTTCTCCAGTTGGGATTATAAGTGTCCCCATACTGATTTGTTTGTCCTCTATTTGCATTACCCACAAAATATACAGACTCTGGATTTGCTGGGCATAGATTGCTCATGTGACCTTCTCCACAAACTTCACAAAATATTTGAACTTGTTGCACTGGCTGGGCTTGTTGCTTGTTAATAACCAAGGTCATCTGATTGACTTGGTTGGTCAACATAGAGATCTGTGCTGACAAGGCTGAGACATCATCTAATTCAAGAACCCCTGGTGATTTTTGTACCATATTCCTACCCATATCTCCTTGCCAATCCGGATTGCTTTTGGAGAATTTGTTCAATAATGCAAATATTTCGTCATAGTTTTTCTCCAATACCTGACCTCCAGCTGTTGTATCTACCACAGTTTTTGTTTGGGGATGGAGCCCCTCAATGAAAGTGTGAACTAACACTTCGTTTGTCTGATTGTGATGAGGACAATCTCTGAGTAGCCCCTTGAACCTTTCCCATGCTGAATATAAAGATTCTCCTGGTTTCTGTTTAAAGGCAACTATCTCACTTCTGATCTTTACAGTTTTGCCTGAAGGGAAGAACCTTTCCAGAAATTTTCTCGCCAAATCGTTCCATGTTGTAATGGAATTAGCTGGTTCCGCCTTTAGCCATCGCTTTGCTTCGTCCAACAGAGAGATTTTGAAAAGCGTGAGCCTCACATAATCGGGCTTGACCCCGTTAGTGATATAAGTATCACTAATCTCCAAGAAGTTCATAATGTGCTGTTGTGGATCCTCGTGTGGAAGACCCATAAACTGCCCGTTTGCATGAAGTAGCTGGATCATGCTCTGTTTCAACTCAAAGTGCCTAGTGATTCTGGGGTTNTGTAATGGAATTAGCTGGTTCTGCCTTCAGCCATCGCTTTGCTTCGCCCAATAGAGAGAATGGGAAAAGCGTAAGCCTCACATAATCTGGCGTGACCCCATTAGTGATATAAGTATCACTGATTTCCAAGAAATTTAGAATGTGCTGTTGTGGATCCTCGTGTGGAAGACCCATAAACTGCCCGTTTGCATGAAGTAGCTGGATCATGCTCTGTTTCAACTCAAAGTGCCTAGTGATTCTGGGGTTCACGATACTGGAGGTAACATTAGCAATACTGGGCATTGCTACCTCCTGAACAGCCATATGTTGCTCCTCTGCCATATTCACAGGAAACTGAACGAGTTCCTGAATATTGTTAGTATCCCTTGCTTCCCTCAACCTCCTGTGAAATGTTCTCTCAGGTTCAGAGTCAAAGCCGTCAAGTTTGTCCTGGCTTCTGACCCTACGCATTCAATCAAAGTTCCTGAGATTAGAGCAATGATCAAGTAATGTTAGACTAGATGAAATAAACAATTAAAGTAAAAACTAGAAAGTAATCTATATTCAAGTCCCCGGCAACAGAGCCAAAAATTTGTTATTTCCAAACGCACACGCAAGTATACGTTGTCGTACAAGTAATATAATGATAAATCGAGTGTCGAACCCACAAATACTTGTGTAGACTACTCACTAATTCACTATAATTGTTATTTAATAAAGCCAAAATAAAAATCCAATAATGTAACTATGCTATACTAAGATTCTAAGAGTTAACTAATTATCAAGTAACGAATTTATTGTTATGTATTCAATAGAGACAAATATTCCAGGGTTGTGATCAATTCACCACTCGTATAGTATTCTAATTAACTCTCCTTTTCATATGATTCACTCATGATTGCTAATTAATCGATAATTGCTCTCATAGCCTTCTCCCGAAGCACTACTCGCCTATTCTCAATAGATTAACGCCTATATTCCTATGAAATTAATCTATTAGAACGCACTAAGATTACGATGTTTAATTAAGCACGGTGACTAGGTATATTCCTATCCTAACCACAAATCCGCTCCCCTGAAGGGTTAAGATCGCGCTCTCTTCAATTCTTCTCTAATCTATACACGACTTTCCCAAGCATAACATAGATAGTATATAGAACCTAACTGCTGGCCAGACAATTAAGCAATTAAACACAGGATTGAAGAAACAACCATATATTGAGTGAATTAAAATCAAGGTTAAGCTAATGTCGAATAACAATATTCATGGCTAAATCACAACCCCAGAACAATGGGTGTTTAGCCACTCCTACTAAAATCAAACAATTGCATAAGTGTTGAATTAATTGTAAATACTAGAAAAAGATGAAGAAAACTGAGAATCCTTCGTTCCCTAGCAATTCCGTGTGTATTATTCCTCCAAAGTGGCCTGAATCCCTCAAAAATAAGCTTAGACTTGCTTTTATACGTGTTGAGTAGGTCTAGGGCCGAAATAAACGTGTCCCGGGAAAAATAGGAAAATTCTCGTCACCGGCGCCCTGGGTAGCGCCGGGCGCCCACCAGGGCGCTGCCCAAAATTATGTTTTTGCCTTCAGCGCCACAGGTGGCGCCCAGCCCTTCCTGTGGCGCCAAAAATCGCATTTTGTTCGGTTTTTGCGTTTTTGCTCTAATTTCGTGCGTTCACCCCCAATTGATCCCCGAATCATTTTACACATAAAAACACTTCAAATTAATATAAATCATCACATTTAACATCTAAAACTCACGAAACAAAAGTAAAATATGAGGCGATATACATAGAAATATATACACTTTAAGCTAAATATGAGCCATGAGGCGAAGCAAAAAAAAAAGGAAGGTGAGTGAAATTAAATCGTGCATATGTTGCATTACACGGCTAGCCCAACTTTGAAAATATCATTTTCAAAGATTGTTTTGGTGAGGGTAGGTAAACTCCCTCGGCGCATTATAAGCTAGGTTTTGCTATCTTGCACCATCAGCCATGCCGCGTAAGAAACGGCAGGTAAACGCACCCGTATTACTAAAAATAAATATTACACGTAGAATTAAGTATGTGGTTGATGTGGCAAGACACGCGGACCATCGAGAAAGCGACAGCTGGAATGATGAATTAAAAGAGGCATGAGTCATAACATATACGAGTGAATTACCCACGAGATAAAAGAATATGGTTGCTCGAGCCTAAATGGTTAAATGAAGAGTCACCAGTGGAATGAATGAAGACAGTAAGAAGGGAAGGTTCATGAATCATCAATTAATGAGAGTGAATGGCTACAGACGTTACAGAATCTTCATGAACAGTTACAATTACCAATTATAACGTCTCATTAATGCTCATAATGATTCGGTCTTAAAGGAGAAAAGACGTTGTACTTATAAGGGAAGGAAAATTCACTTGTAAAGACACGTTATGATTATTATTGGAATGGACTTGATTACTTGTGCTTTTCAATCAATTACTTTGCCATTTCCTATTTTTATTTCCTTTCTTATCGAGTGAATATTGAATTTCTTGATTATCAGTAATCCGAGTACTTCTTAAAATAGGCTTTGACTGAGAATCTAATTCTTTGGTTAAACAAATTGGTTCCGTTACCGGGAATATGATAATCTTCTCTTACTTTCCAAATCTTTCTCTCTCAACTGAGTCATGTCGAATGTCAATGACAACAACCAGCAGGTGGAGGGAAATCCAATTCCATCACCTCAAGGAACCCCACACACTTCACGAGAAGGATCGCCAGAAAGATCCACTACTCATAACAACAGACAACATGGAAATGAACAAACTGTCGAGCAGGATGTTGTGAAGCAGTTAATTGCTGAGTACGTGAATGATGCTCTCCAGGATTTCATGAGGGGACTACCAGTTGTTCCACCCACACCTCCACCAAACAATACTGCAACTGTAGAAATTCCACAATCAGGGCTGGCTAATTCTGGAAGTGGAGGAACTCCCAACGAGTCACGTGATGGGAGACCAGGTACGCCTAATAATTTTGATTTACAAACTTTAATACTAACCTTGCAGAAACAGATGAAAGAACAAAACAACTGTATTGAGAAAATACCCGGCGTACTACATGTGATCAAAGGAGTTGATATCGACAAGTATTCGCAACAACCATGGAAACCAAGCGCAACTCCATTACCAACTCCCAAAAAGTTCAAAATGCCTGACATCCCGAAATACGATGGAACGACCAATCCACGTGACCACGTTACTGTATTCACCACGGGAGTAAAAGGCAATGATTTAACCAAGCAGGAGATCGAATCTTTGCTGGTCAAAAAGTTTGGGGAAACACTTACCAAGGGAGTATTAACATGGTACTCTCTTTTGCCCGAAAATTCTATTGACTCTTTTGTTGAGCTTGCAGATCTATTTATAAAAGCACACTCGGGTGCACAAAAAGTTGAAAAGAGAATGGAGGATATATTTAAAGTAAAGCAAGGAGATACATAATTGCTTCGAGAATTTGTAAACAGAGTCCAACGTGAAAGAATGCTGCTACCAAGAGTACCTGACAATGGCATTTGCAATAAATTTAAACGATAAAAGTTCAGAAGCTACGAGGAGGCTTAAAGAGAGCCTACGAGAATTCCCTGCCACGACATGGAATGATGTCTATAATAGGTACAGTACCAAGTTGCAGATTGAAGAAGATATCGTAGCTCAATCAAGGTTTGAAAAAAAAAGAAGAGGTTTGAGGCAGTCAGAATCTGAGAAGAGGTCCGGAAAAAATAGGTACGAACCTTATATGGGACCCTTGGGGAGAGAGGCTCATTCCAAATACGAAAACGTGTTGGCTGATCACAGATTCACAAATAGAGATTCAGGTTCGTCATCGTCGAGATTCAGAAAAGATCGAAGTGAATGTAATAGAGATGTTAATACAAACGCAAGGATTGGGGATTACAATTTTAACGTCAGTACCTCCGAGTTGGTTGCTGTTTTAAGAAACATGGGGGATAAGGTACAATGGCATAAAGAAATGAGATCAAATCCAAATAGAACAAACCCAGATTTTTGGTGCGAGTTCCATAATGATCACGGCCATAGGACATAAGACGACAAATTATTACAAGGCGAGGTGGAACACTTATTGAAGCAGGGTTATCTGACGGAATTGTTCAGCGAGAAAGGAAAACAAGATTACATGAAAAATAGTCAAAAGCCCCCAAAACCTTCATCTCCAAAGAGGACAGTAAATGTGATAAACAGTGGAGAAGAAGTCAACGGAGTAACCTATACATCCGCGAGAAAAATGAAAAAATTAACAATAACTCACGGGAAGCGAACTCGCCAAACTCTGGAGGACGAAACATAACATTTGATGATGCAGATGCCAATGGATTAATCATCCCCCACAATGATTCACTGGTAATATCTTTACTTATACATGACACTAATGTAAAGCGAGTTTTGATTGATCCAAGTAGCTCTATGAATATCATTCTATTACGAGTGGTGGAAGAAATGTTGATGGGCGACCGTGTAGTTCCAAAAGCACGTTCCTTATCTGGGTTTGATAACTCAACCGTTATTACAAAGGGCGAGATTGAGTTAAGTACATATGCGGAAGGGGTCATCAAAGAGACAAAATTTCAAGTGATAGACGCAGATATGGCCTATAATGTGATTCTTAGGAGGCGATGGATTCACGATATGGATGCGGTTCCATCTACATTACATCAGGTTATTAAATTCCCTTCAAAATGGAGAATTTAACAGATTCGAAGAGATCATCAGACTTCAAAGAACATCAATTCAGTGATACAGCCAAGTCAAAAAGATACGAGTGGAAACCATAAAGATGCGGGTATAAGTGAGAAAGATGCAGTAAATCAAATTTCAACAGAAATTGCATCAAAGAAAATTGACGTGGACTCTAGATCAGATGTAATTCAGGAGCCAGAAGAAAATGAAAATATTAAAATGACGATTGAGGAGCTCGAAGCTGTTCCACTATTCGAGCAATGGCCAGATCAAAGAATTCATATCGGAGCAAGGCTAAACCTAGAAAGGAGAGGTATGTTAATTGCATATTTAAAAACTAACGCATATTATTTTGCATGGTCCCATTCAGATATGACATGTATACCTCTGGAGGTGATGACTCATAAATTAAATGAAGATCCATCATTCATACCTGTCAAACAAAAGAAGAGGAAGCAGGATCATTCAAAAATCAAGTGATCGATGAAGAGGTACAAAAACTCTTAAAGATCAGATCAATACGCGAGGTAAAATATCCTAATTGGTTAGCTAATACTGTGGTAGTTCCAAAAAAGAACGGTAAATGGAGAGTTTGTGTAGACTACACTGACTTAAATAAAGCATGCCCGAAGGATTCATTCCCTTTACCGCATATAGATCAATTGATTGATTCTACCGCAGGTCAAAAAATTTTAAGTTTTTTAGATGCGTATTCTGGTTATAATCAAATAAAAATGGACCCTTAGATGAAGAAAAAAACTTCATTTATTATGAACAAGGGGAATTATTGTTACAAAGTCATGCCTTTTGGCTTGATAAATGTTGGAGCCACGTATCAGAGGTTGGTGACCAAGAATCCAAGAACACTTAGGAAGACGATGGAAGTGTACATTGATAATATGTTGGTCAAATCAACACAAGTGAAAGATCGTTTTCAACATCTTTCAACTACCTTTGAGATCCTCCACAGAAATAACATGAAACTAAACCCAGAAAAGTGTGATTTTGGCGTAGCTTCAGGTAAGTTCTTAGGCTTTCTCATATCTAATAGAGGAATTAAAGTAAATCCTGCACAGATTAAAGATATTGAAGAAATGCCTGATGTACTCACAAGCAAAAAAGAGGTATAAAGATTGACAGGTAGGATTGCAGCTCTGGGAAGATTCATTTCAAGATCTTCAGAGAAAAACTTTAAATTCTTCTCAATATTGAAAAAGCAAAATCAGTTTGAATGGACTGAGGAATGCTGACAAGACCTCAAAGATTTGAAGGCTTATTTATCAAATTCTCCCCTATTGTCTAAACCAAGGGATGGAGTATATCTTGCGGTTGTAGACGTAGATGTAAGTGCAGTTTTAGTAAGGGAGGACAAAGGTAAACAATCTCCTATTTATTATGACATTAAATCTTGATTAGATGTTGAGACTAGATATCCTCATCTAGAGAAACTTGTTTTAGCATTAGTCATGGCAGCTAGAAAATTGAGATCATATTTTCAATGCCATCCTATCTCCGTAGTAATTGCATATCCTTTAAGGAATATTTTGCATAAACAAGAATCGTCAGGCAGATTAGCCAAGTGGGCAATAGAACTAAGTGAATATGACTTTATTTATCAACCTAGAACAATACTAAAGTCTCAAGTTTTAGCAGATTTCGTCACAAATTTTAATACAAAAATAAATCTTGAAATAGAAAAGGAATTACAAATTTTTACTGGAGCTAATCCAAGTGTTTAACCAAAGAATTGGATTCTTAGTCAAAGCTATTTTAAGAAGTACTCGGGCTTCTGATAACCAAGAAAATTCACTAAGAACAATAATAGAAATTAGACTTGTAAAATAGGAAAACAATAAGTTCACAGAAATGTAAATATATTTCAGTAGTGATTTGAGCGTATCTCTACAAGTGAGATATTACTTCCTTTTATAGAGAATTTCTTAATATAATGTCTACTCTTATTAGTGATTGAGTATTAATGAATATTTATATCATTAATGTAACGTTACAATAGGTAATCATAACTGTTGCGTGAAGATTCTATAACGTTTAGCTCATTGATTGAGAGTTCCCCTGAAAGATCCACAACTCACAACAATGACTAGATTGGAATGAACAAACAGAGAGCAATACACTGTGAAGCAAATAGTTGCTGAATATGTGAATGAAACTCTTCAAGCTTTCGTGAGGGGCTACCAACTATACCACCTACGCCTCCTCCAAACAAAACTGCAACTGTGGAAAATCCACAATCTGGATTAGCTAATTCTAGAAGTAGAGGCACTCCAAACGAATCCCTCGAAGGGAGACCAGGTATGACTAATAATTCAGATTTACAATCTTTAATACTAACTTTGCAGAAACAGGTGAAGGAACAAAATGATCGTCTCGAAAAAATTCCTCGCGTACCACCTGTCACCAAGGGGATTGATATTGATAAATACTCTCAACAACCATGGAAGCCAAGTGCAACACCTTTGCTGATTCCCAAAAAAATTAAAATGCCTGATATACCAAAATATGACTGGACAACTGATTCACGTGACCATGTTACTACATTCACCACGGGAGTAAAATACAACGACTTAACTAAGTAGGAAATCGAGTATGTGCCGGTCAAAAAATTTGGAGAAACTCTTACCAAAGGAGCACTAATGTGGTATTCTCTCTTACCCGAAAATTCTGTTGATTCTTTTGCCGAGCTTGTAGATTCGTTTATAAAAGCACATTCCGGTGCACAAAAATTGGAGAAAAGAATAGAGGACATATTCAAAGTAAAACAGGGAGATACAGAATTTCTTCGTGAATTCGTAGACAGGTTTCAACGGGAAAGGATGTAGTTACCAAGAGTACCTGACAATTGGGCAGCTATGGCGTTTGCGAGCAATCTAAACGAAAAAAAGCTCTGAAGCCACAAGGAGACTCAAAGAAAGTCTACGAGAATTCCCAACTACGACATGGAATGATGTTTATAACAGGTACAAGACCAAATTACAAAATTGAAGAGGATATCATAGCTCAATCAAAAGCAGAGGACAGAACAAGCTCTAGCCGCTCAGAATCAAAGAGGAGAACTGGAAAAAATAGGTACGAGCCATATATGGGACTTTCGGGATGAGAAGCTTGTTCCAAATTTGAAAACACGCGGCCTGATCACAGACCGTCAAACAGAGATTCAAGTTCTTCATCATCAAGATCTAGAAAAGATCGAGATTGACGAAATAGAGGTAATAACACGTATGCAAGAATTGGAGATTATAACTTCAATGTAAGTACTTCAGAGTTAATTATAGTATTAATAAATATGGGTGATAAAGTTCGATGGCCCAAGCAGATGAGATCAAATCCAAACAGAAGGAACCCATACTTCTGGTGTGAATTTCACAACGACCATGGGCAAAGAACATCAGAATGCAGGTTACTGCAAGGTGAGGTAGAACACTTATTAAAACAGGGCTATCTAATTGAATTGTTTAGTGAAAAAGGTAAGCAGATATATATGAAGAACATGCAGGATCCCCCAAAACCACCATCTCCGAAGAGAATAATAAATGTGATAAATAGAGGAGAGGAGGTTAATGGCATGACCTATACCTCAACAAAAAAGACAACGAAGTTCACAATAACCCACGGGAAACAGACTCGTGAAACCTTGGAGGCTAATAGCATAAAATTTGACGATGAAGATGCAGATAGGTTATTGATCCCGTATAACGACGCAATGGAAATATCTTTACATAAACATGACACTAACGTGAGAAGAGTATTGATTGATCCAGGTAGTTCAGTTAGCATCATTCTACTAAGAGTGGTAGAGGAGATGCTAATGGGAAACCATGAAGAACGTTCCTTATCCGGATTCGATAATTCTACTGTCATAACAAAAAAAGAAATTGCATTGAGTACTTATGCAGAAGGCGTCGTCAAAGAAACAAAATTTCAAGTTATTAATACAGACATGGCCTATAATATAATTATGGGAAGTCCATGGATTCATGACATGGATGCAGTACCATCCACTCTACACCAAGTTATCAAATTCCCTTCAAAATGGGGAACTCAGCAGATTCGAGGTGATCAACAAATTTCTAGGAATATCAATTCAGCAATGCACTCAAATAAAGAAGAAGTGGAGGAAGAACTAAAAGACGCGGGAGAAACTCAAATAGATACAGGAACAAACGATAAAGACACGGTGAATCAAATCACCACGGAGATCGCATCAAAACATACAGACGTGGGTTCCAGGCCCGATGTTATTCAAGAACTAGAAGAGAATGAAAACATAAAGACAACTACTGAAGAACTCGAAGTTGTTCCACTGTTCGAAAATAAGCCTGAACAAAAAATCCACATAGGAGCAAGGCTAAGCCCGACCAGAAGAGGTAAGTTAATTGAATACTTGAAATCTAATGCAGATTGTTTTGCCTGGTCCCATTCAGATATCACAGGTATACCCCCAGAGGTGATAACTCATAAACTGAATGAAAACCCATCATTCATACCTGTCAAGCAAAAGAAAAGGAAGCAGAGGTCATTCAAGAATCAAGTGATCGATGAAGAGGTACAAAAACTCTTAAAAATCGATTCAATACGCGAGGTAAAATATTCTGATTGGTTAGCTAATATTGTAGTAATGCCTAAAAAGAACAGTAAATGGAGAGTATGCATAGATTACACTGATTTAAACAAAGCATGTACAAAGGATTCATTTCCTTTATCGCACATAGATTAAATAATTGATGCCACTGTAGGTCATGAATTGTTAAGCTTTCTAGATGCATATTCTGGTTACAATACGATAAAAATGGACCCCTCGGATAAGGAAAAAACTTCCTTTACTACAAACAGGGGGACTTACTGTTACAAAGTCATGCCTTTTGGATTGAAAAATGCTTGATCCACGTATCAAAGCTAGTGACCAGGATGTTCCAGGAGCATCTGGGGAAGACAATTGAGGTATACATTGATGACATGTTAGTGAAGTCAACATAGGCTGAAGACCACTTCCAACATCTTTCGGCTACATCCGAGATCCTCTGCAAGTATAACATGAAACTAAATCCAGAAAAGTGCGCCTTTGGCGTCGAATCAGTTCAAAGGCTGACAGGTAGGATCGAAGCTTTAGGAAGATTCATTTCAAGATCTTCAGAGAAGAGTTTCAAATTTTTCTCAGTACTAAAGAAGCAGAATCAATTCAAATGGACCGAAGAATTCCAGTAGGCCCTCAAAAACTTGAAGGCCTACCTATCAAATCCCCCACTACTATCCAAACCAAAGAAAGGAGAAAGATTGTATATTTATCTTGCTGTTGCAGAAATAACTGTGAGTGCAGTCCTGGTAAGGGAAGATAAAATTAAGCAATCTCCCATTTACTATGTAAGTAAATCTTTACTGGATGCTGAAACTAGATACCCCCATCTAGAAAAATTGGTCTTTCTCTAGTCATGGCAGCTAGGAAGTTAAGACCATACTTTCAGTGTCATCCAATTGCTGTTGTAACTTCATATCCTTTAAGAAATATCCTGCATAAACAGGAATTGTCAGGTAGATTGGCTAAATGGGCAATAGAACTAAGCGAATACGATATCGTTTATCAACCTAGGACAACAATAAAGTCTCATGTCTTAGCTGATTTTGTCGCAGATTTTAATGTTAACATAATTCATGAAGTAGAAAAGCCGGAGCTAATCCAGGAGCATGGACTTTATTTACTAACGGTTTTTATAATGTTAAAGGAGCCGGTTTAGGCATTGTCTTGATACCACCTTCGGGTGAAAAGATAAGGCAAGCTATTAAATGTTATCCTATCACTAACAATTAAGCGAAGTACGAAGCTGTCATTGCAAGAATTGAATTAGCACGAGAACCCTCAATAGAGTAGATCGTGATCAAAATTGACTCTCAACTGGTGGTAAATCAGATGCATGGGACTTACACCGCTAGAGAAACTCGAATGCAACAATATTTGGAAAAGGCACGGGACCTAGTGAGGCGATTCTAGTCATGGAAGATCGTGAAAATACCCAGAGAGGAAAACACAGAAGCGGATGCGTTAGCTAACCTCGCATCAGTTACAGATGTAACGAATAAAGAAAATGCTATTGTAATACACTTATTTCATTCAGCAATCGACCAGGAACAGAACGAGGTAAACTTTAATAATCTAACGTGGGATTGGAGAAATAAAATTATAATTTTTTTGCAGAATGGTACCGTGCCTGAGGATAAGAAAGAAGCTCAAGCACTTCGATGAAAAGCTGCACGGTATTGCCTAGTTCGTGACACTTTATATCGCAAAATGTTTGGTGGTCCTCTAGCAAGGTGCCTCGGACCTAATCAAACGGAGTACGTGATGAAAGAAGTACACGAAGGACGTTTTGGAAACCATGCAGGTGGAAGATCTATAGTTAAAACTCTAATCAGGGTAGGGTATTATTGGCTAAAGATGGAAGAAGATGCTGAAAATTTCGTAGCTAAATGCGATAAATGCCAGCGCTATGCTAACAACATGCATCGACCCACAAAATTACTACATCCGGTTACATCACCTTGGCCATTTATAAAATGGGGAATGGATATAGTAGGACCTCTACCCCAAGCCAAAGGAAAGGTACAGTTTCTACTTATATTAACAGATTATTTCTCAAAATGGATAGAGGCAGATGCTTTTAAACAGGTCCGAGAAAAAGAAGTGAAAAGCTTCATTTGGAGAAACATCATATGCCTCTTTGGTGTCCCAAAGAAAATCGTATGTGATAATGGCCCGCAATTCATAGGCTCACAAATCACGGAATTCTTCAAAAGCTGGCAAATCAAACGTATCACTTCTTCACCGTATCACCTCGTGGCTAATGTGCAAGCTGAGTCAACAAATAAGATCATCATCAATAATTTGAAGAAACAATTGGAAAAATCAAAAGGAAATTAGCCTGAATAGCTACCAGGAGTATTATGGGCTTATAGGACTACAACCAAAACAGCCACGGGAGAAACCCCATTCGCACTTGTCTACGGCTCGGAGGCCCTAATACCAGTGGAAATTGGTGAACCAAGTACGAGATTCACAGTAAAAACAGAATAAAGAAACAACAACGTGTTGAGAACAAATATGGATTTACTTGAACAAAGGAGAGAAGCCGCTTTAATTCGCATGGCAGCTCAAAGGAAAATTATAGAGCAGTATTACAACAGAAAAGCTCACCTAAGATATTTTAAAATTGGGGACTTTGTTCTCAAAAAGGTTTTCCAATAAACAAAAGAGGCTAGAGCAGGAAAATTAAATCCAAATTGGGAAGGACCTTATAAAGTGCGTGGTATTGCTGGAAAATGTGCTTATGAGCTGGAAACCATGGATGACAGGATCTTACCAACAAGTTGGAATGCTGTTCATCTGAAGAAGTATTACTTCTAAGCAAAAAGAGTACCCATGGTCAGGTATCGTGACGTATGATTTTATTTAGTACAGTTAAAGTTATACTAACAATTTTAGATGATAGGCAAAAAGCTAACCCATAACCAAATGATGATATTAGCCCTGAATAGACACGAGAAGTAACTGAATTCCCGGTCTAGGGTTACAACCTTTCTGATGGACATTTCAAAGGGTTAAGAAGTCATCATCTAAACTATATACCTTCGAGTCCCGTATGTTTTTCCTTTTCAGGAAAAGGACTACAAAGAAGGAGTAGTCAAGTGCTCGAGATTTTATTATTCGAAGCTCAAACACTTGGGGAACTATATAATATGGAAGGCAAAGAAGACTATCAAAAAAGCCAAAGCTCAAGAAAGAAGACTAGCAAAAAGTCAGAGCTCAAGCCTGGAGACCTATTTTACCCAACAAATCAAAAGTTACGAGCGAAATCAAAGAGTTGAAGACTATCATACAAAGCCTGATTCAGAAACCTACAAAAAACACTCGCAAAAGAAAACGAATGTTTAGGTTAAAGGCAAAATTTAGTCACGGGTTGAAATTTGTACCCATGTATTTATTCAAAATATGTTGTAAAAGAAAACAGTTACGAAAGAGTTAAAGACGATACTTGAACACATGTAAAGTATTTTGAAAGTTCAAATAATGCAAAAAATTTATTCAAAGCATTACTCAAAGGAACATGTGAATTCCTATCTCTCTTTCATATATTTACACCATTATGAAGTTGAGATGTCTTATTCATTATGTGTCTTTCGTAAAATGACCCTCTTTTATAAATCGTGCTTGTTTAAAAAAGACACGAAGTATTGAAGCATTTTTAATGCAAAGTTAAAAAGGGTGAAACAAAAACCCGAACATAAAGAATTTTTATGCAAACACTTAAGAGTAAAATGAAAAATCGAAAAACACAAGTCATGACAAGAAATTAATATTATACGACCGTAGAAACTAAGTATTAACTTAGCCCAAACTGAATTTTTTTCTACAAAATTGCCCCTAAGTTGTCATTGGGGACTTATCAATCAAACTTTACCCCCAAATGGGACCAGGGGTAACCATCAATTGATTCTCCAAAAGAAAAAAAAAGAAAGGGGTTAACAAACACTTTCACTAGACACTAGGAGGATTATCTTCATCAACAGAGGGAGTAGCTTGAGATGGCAAGGGTTGGGCAACAACTTCATCAGGCACGATCTCATCACCCAGTGGAACTTCAACCTCAGGTGATGAAAAACTTTGAGTCTACCGAGACCTTTCAATTGTCTCCTTAGTTTTGGCAATTTCAGCTTGTAAGTCAAAGTTTTCTTGGCCCACTTCTGTTAATGTATCAAGTCGGGCATTCAAGTAAGCCCAACTCATATCAACAACTTCCTTATCCTTGAGAGCTTCATAGTCCTTCTCCCATTGTTCAACGTCTGCTCTCAGCTCATCCCTTTCAACCACAACAACATCGTAGGAAGCTTGTAAAGGATCAAGAGATCTCTCCAGAAATTGAACCTTGTTAGAGGATTCATTGAGGTCTTCTTGGGTCTGAGTAAGTGATTGCACGAGTTCTCCAGCATAAGCCTCCTTCTAGTTTAGAAAATCCTTCAAGCTTCTTATTTCTTCAGAAGCACGGGAAAGTTCTTCTGCAAATGAGGATTCCAGGATGTTCTTATCCTTGCCTGTTTGATTCGACAAAGCCTTCTCAATGGCTAATTCTGCTGCTATCACTCTAGCCTTCTGCTCTAAGGTACACTTTTCCTCTTCTACTGCTTCCACATCAAGTTGAAGGCTCTCAAATTGTTCCTTCCAATTATCAGCCTCGGTATGGTGGTCATTCATTAACTGCTCCATATGTACGATACTTTTCATCAACTCTGTACCAATGAGATTGATCTACACAAAAAAGGAAAATTAGATACGGCAAAGGCTAGTGTTAAGAAGAAATAACAGGAAGGTTACCTTCGAAGATGAGTGTACAATCTCATTCATCCACGTTAAGGAGCTATGACTTTCCAATTTTGACTTTTCAACTGAGCCAACCAAAGGCTTCAACCACGTATCCGCCTGGCTTGATTTCTTTAAGGGGCTACCTTCCACAAGAACCTCGATCATAATTCGCTTCATCTCCCCATTGCTAGAAGACCCTACTTCAATAATAGAAGGAACAGTAGTAGGGGTAGATGAAGGAGCCACGGGTGGCACAGACGGCAAAAGCAGAAACAACAACAGGCACGACAGACTGAAGTTCCACTAGAGCAGAAGGAGGAAAGATGGCAAGAGGAGTCTCCTCTAAAATTGAGCCAAAACCTTGATGGAACAATTTCTTAACTGACTCAGTGGCTGCAGAAGGATTTTCCTTCTTAGAGTATGGAGGAATAAAATGATCAGGCTCAGGCATGGAAGATGGACCAGTAAGGGGAGAAGATTCGTCATCAGACATTACTCTTCTTCTTGCTCGTGGCCTACGAACCAACGAGCCTTCCTCCTTCTCTTCCTCATCTTCTAAGTTTTGAGTCCTATCCGCTTTCCTTTTTGACGAAGAAGAATTTAAGATAATTTCTTGAGCCTTGGCCAAAGAGAGTTTCGAAGCAGTTATAGCGGCAGCGGTGACACCACGAGCGAGAGACCCTAACAAACAAAAAGGATTAGAGAAGTTCAAAAAAGAGAGTAAAAGGAAACGTAAAAAACCTACTATGTGTTTTTACTTTCCAACCAAACCTTGAAAAAAGGTATTTCCAAGAACGTTCTTCCAGTGGAGCGATCAACAACAATTTTTCTACCCAACCACAAAAACTGGAAATCTCCTCGACGGTTCCCATGGTTGCTGAAAAAAGAAAAAAATAGTCACGGTACTGAACATCTATCAAGAATAAGGAAATAAGTGAATAAACAAAACTTACGTGCAAAGTTCCACTTCTCAGGGAAGGGTAAATTTTCTTCACCTACTAATCCACCTGTAGGGGCAGCAACAAACCTGTCATACCAACCTCTATCTTTATCATCATCAGAAATGACTAAAACTCTCTTACTCCTAGCCACAAGAGTAAAGATTCCTTGGCAGAGTAGAAGTGAATAAGATGATAAAAGGTAAAAGGAAGTGAAGCCAAGTTAGCCAAATATTTGAGGCATGCTACTACCCTCCAGATGATAGGATCGATTTGTCCCAAACACACGTTAAAAATCGGCAAAACTCTATAATGACAGGGTCGATGGAAGGCCTGAAACTCAAAGTAAAAGGGTAGGTATATACAAAAGAATAGCCTATTTTGTAAGAAGTTATCCTTTGATTTTCATTGGGGACAAAAACCGGGAAATCAAATTTCCAATAACAGTCTTTGTGCACAAGAGAAATCAAACCCTCAGTAATTTGAGTAGGGTAAAGATCAGCGCGATCATGAGACATCATGGAAGAAAGCTATTTTCTTATGGCTTCACTGTCATTTATGAAAGAAATTTCAGCGTGTACAATCTCATCAACCTTTGGTTCGTGAAGTGGTTCACTGGACTCTCTACTCTTAGAAGAAGATCTAGAAGTTCTATCCCTAGAAGAAGATGGACTAACAATAACCCTAGAAATTTGAGGTCTTTGTTTAAAGAAGACATATTTGCATGAAAGAAGTACTTGTAAGCAGCAAAAGAAAGTTAGAAGTTTTTCGTCGAAGCAAAGGCAAAAAGGGGTATTTATACACGAAGTCAACCGTCAAAATATGGAAAGATACTTATATGAAAGTCATTATTAAAACTATCACTTTGTGACTGATGCAACCGCAAAAATCCCTAAAGTGCGCTGATGAATTTTAGAACCAATCTGGAATCACCACGTGGCACATGCATTTAATAGAAGTGGCAAGCGACGCGTACGTTTAGAGACAGATGCAATGGTACGAGTAGAACGTCAGCTATAAATCCCCGCCGTAAATGAGTATCCACTAACCAAATTTTCAATTGGTAAATAAATGGTAAGTAGGGGGACTATATGTATTGGTAAAAAATAGACATTACACGTGTAATATCTTGGATGACAAAGCAATATATGTGGAGCAATGGAAGAGCGACAGCTGGATAAAAGCTTAGAAAGAGGTACGAAACAAATAGGTACGGGGTAAACACCCACGAGATAATTAGAAGCGGAAGCTCCAGTTTAATTGAGGAGTTGAAGAAACACGGTCTGAACCAGGGCAGAATAAAGGGCAGATTCATAGATCTTCAATCAATGAGCTAAACGTTACAGAATCTTCATGCAACAATTATTTTACCTATTATAACATTATATTAATGATATAAATATTCATTAATGCTTAATCATTAAGAAGAGTAGACGTTATATTAAGAAATTCCCTATAAAAGGGAGTAAGATCTCACTTGTAGAGACACGTTCAAACCACTACTGAAATATATTTACATTTCTGTGCACTTATTGTTTTCCTATTTTACAAGTCTAATTTCTATTATTGTTCTTAGTGAATTTTCTTGGTTATCAGAAGCCCGAGTACTTCTTAAAATAGCTTTGACTAAGAATCCAGTTCTTTGGTTAAACACCAGTTACATGGACTTAATTTACTGATGGCTCTTCAAATGTCAAAGGAGGCAGTTTGGGTATTGTCCTAATCCTACCCTCAGTTGAAAGTATAAGACAAACAATTAAATGTTACCCTATTACTAACAACGAAGCAGAGTATGAAGCTGTAATTGCAGGTCTGGAGCTAGCAAGAGAACTCTCCATAAAGAAAATTGTGATTAAAAGTGATTCTCAACTGGTAGTCAATCAGATGCAGGGGACTTACACTACTAGAGAGGCACGAATGCAACAATACTTGGAAAAGGCACGAGAATTGGTCAGGCAATTCCAATCATGGAAGATCGTGCAAATACCTAGGGAAGAAAACGCGGAAGTAGACGCGTGGCTAACCTTGCTTCAGTTGCAGAAGTAACGAGTGAAGAAAATGCTATTGTAATACCTTTATTTCATTCAGCACTTGACCAGGATAAGCATGAGGTAAGCTTTAATAATTTAACCTGGGATTGAAGAAATGAGATTGTTAATTTTTTGCAGTACGAGATCGTACCTGAAGACAAGAAAGAACCTCAAGTGCTTCGACGAAAAGCTACTCGTTACTGTCTAACTCGAGATAATTTATATCAAAAAATAGTTGGCGGTCCTCTAGCACAGTGCCTTGGACCCAATCAAACAGAGTACGTGATGAGAGAAGTACATGAAGGACATTGCGGAAATCACGCAGGTGGAAGATCTTTAGTTAAAACACTAATCAGGGCCGGATATTACTGGCCCAAAATGGAAGAGGATGCAGAAAATTTTGTAGCCAAGTGTGATAAATGCCAACGATATGCCAAAAATATGCATCGACCTGCAGAGTTATTACATACAATTATTTCCCCATGGCCATTTATGAAGTGGGGGAATGGATATAGTAGGGCCTTTTCCACAAGCTAAAGGAAAGGTACGATTTTTATTAGTGTTATACTTTTCAAAATGGGTAGAGGCAGGAGCTTTTAAGCAGGTACGAGAAAAGGAGGTGAAAGATTTCATTTGGAGAAATATTATATGTCGGTTTGGAGTTCCAAAAGAAATCGTATGTGATAATGGCAAATCAAACGAATGTCTTCACCTTACCATCTCGTGGAAAATGGACAAGCTGAGTCAACAAATAAGATTATCTTCAATAATTTGAAGAAGAGATTAGAAAAATCAAAAGGGAATTGGCCTGAAGAATTACCAGGATGTTATGGGCTTATAGAACCACAACAAAAACAGCCACGGGGGAACTCCATTTTCGCTTGTGTACGGTTCAGAAGCTTTAATCCCAGTTGAAATAAGAGAACCAAGCACGAGATTTACATTGGTAACGGAAGAGCCGAACGATGAGGAATTAAGAACAAACTTGGACTTACTCGAACAAAGAAGAGAAGCAGCTTTAATATGCATGGAAGCACAAAAACAAATCATAGAACGATACTACAACAGAAAGGCCCACCCCAGGTACTTCAAAATTGGGGACTTCGTTCTTAAAAAGGTTTTCTAATCAACGAAAATAACTGAAGCAGGAAAGTTAAATCCAAATTGGGAAGGACCCTATAAAGTTCGAAGTATCGCTAGAAAATGTGCCTACGAGTTAGAAACTATGGATGGCAAGGTCTTACCCTTGAGTTGGAATGTTGTTCATTTAAAAAAATACTATTTCTGAGCAAAAGAGATACTCACGGTCAGGTATCGCTCAGTTACGATTTTTGTTTTGTACAGTTAAAATTATACTAACAATTTTAGATGATAGGAAAAAAGTTATCCCACACCAAATGATGATATTAGACCTGAAAGACACGCGGAAGCAACATTATTCCCGGTCTAGTGTTGCAACCTTTCTGATGGAAATATAAAGGGTTAAGCAGTCATCATTTAAATTATATATACCTCTGAGTCTCGTATGTTATTCCTTTTCAGGAAATGGACCACATGGAAGGAATAATTAAGTGCTCGAGATTTCATACTTCAAATCTCAAACACTTTGGGGACTACATACATATATATAAGGAAGGCAAAGAAGACTGGAAAACTCAGAATTCAAGTCAAGCCTAAGGTCTACCCAACAAATCGAAAGTTAAGAGCAAAGTCAAGAGCCAAAAGCGCAAGCCTGATTCAAAAACCTATAAAGAATACACTCGTGGATGTAAATTTCAAAATCTTACGAATGTTTAGGTTAAGGCAATATTTAGTCATGGGTTGCAAGATATATCCTTGAATTTTTTTACAAATCTGTAGTAAAGAAAACAGTTACGAAGGAGTTATAGATGATACTTGAATACATGTAAAGTATTATACAATTTGAAAGTTCGAACAATACAAAACTTTCCTCAAAGTTATTCAAAGAAACATATGTGTTCCTATTTCTTCTTTCGTATGTTTACACCATTATGAAGTTGAGACGTCTTCTTCATTAAATGTTCTTTATAAAAAGGCCTTCTTTTATAAATCGTGCTTGTTTCAAAAAGTCATTAAGTACAAAAGCATTTTTAATGCATAATAAAAGAGTAGTAAAGAAACTAGAAATAAAATATCATAGAAGTTGAACAAAAACTTAGAAATTGATATAACTTGGTTAAAACTAAGTGCAAACTTAGTCCTAACCTAATTGTCTTATACAAAAAACCCCAAAACGGAATAGGGGTAAGATTTTCCAAACATTACCCCCAAATGGGACCAGGGGTAAATTCCAAATGTTCCACCAATAAAAAAAATACAAAGTAACATTTCAAACCTTTTAACTTTCAATGTGGGGCAAAGTCTGAACTAGTAGGATGAAGAGTGGCATCATCACCAGAAGGAAGAGAAACTTGAGCAGAAGAAGGTTGAACAACAGCCTCACCAGGAATGATTTCATCACCCTCGGGAATGCCAACCTTTGGTGAAGAAAATCTTTGACTCTGCTGGGTCTTTTCAATCGTCTCTCTAGTCTTTGTAATCTCAACATCTAAGTCAAAGCCTTCCCAGCTTACTTCCATTAACGTTTCGAGGCGTGTGTTCAAGAAAGCCCAGCTGACATCAATAATAAATTTATCTTCAAGGGCTTCATAATATTTTTCCCGCTGCTCAACCTCAACTCTCAACTCATTCTTCTCATTCAAGGAAACATCATAAGAAAGTTGTAAGGGAGCAAGCGATCTCTCTAAAAACTGAACCTTGTATGTGGATACACGAAGATCTTCTTGAGTTTGCGTGAGCATTTGAACAAGCTCCCCAGAGTAAGATTCTTTTTGGTTAAGTAAATCCTTTAAACTCCTAATTTCTTCAGAAGCCTTGGAAAGCTGCTCAGCAAATGAAAACTCAAGAAGATTCTTGTCTTTGCCAGCCTGATTAGATGAAGCCTTCTCAACCACTAATTCCGCTATCATAACCCTTACTTGCTTCTCTAAGGTGCACTTTTCTTCCTCTAAAACCTCCATACAAAGTTGAAGGCCCTCGAACCGCTCTTTCCAATTGTCCACCTCAGTGTTATAATCATTCATCAACTGCTCCGTGTGGACGATCCTTTTCATCCTCCATTCCGATGAGATTGATCTACACGATGAAAAGAGAAATGTGATATCAGTAAAAGTGAAATCACGTAAAATAAAAGGACAAGGTTTATACCTTTAAATACGAATACACAATATCATTCATCCACGTTAGAGAACTGTGACTTTTCAGTTTTGACTTCTCAACTGGGCCAATCAGTGGTTTCAGCCATACATCAACTTGGCCTGATTTCTTCAAAAGATTACCATTTGCAGGAATTTCGATGGTAACTTGTTTCATCGCCCTACTTCTACTAGTGGAACCGACTTCAACATGAGAAATTGTAGCAGTAGGAGCAGTCAAGAAAGTCAAAATAGCCACGGGTGGAGCAGTGGCAGCAGCAACAGGTACGGGAAACTGAGGTTCAATTGGAGCAGACACGGGAAAAGAGGCAAGAGGTGTTTCCTCAGAAATAAAACCAAAGCTTTCTTCGTCAAACCCACGAGAAAAGAGTTGTTCAGTGGAGTCACGGGGTTCAGCAAGCCTCTCTTCATCAGAACTCACTAAGGTAGAATTTTCAATCTTGGGTATGGGAACATAACTAGGAGGGGGAGTAGCTTCGTCATCTGAAATGACTCGTCTCCTAGCTCGTGGCTTACGAACCAACGAGCCTTCATCCCGATCCTCTTCATCCTCAGAGTTCTCTGGTCTATCAGCTTTTCTTTTTGATGAAGAACTCAAGATTATCTCTTGAACCTTTGATAGAGAAAGCCTCAAAGCAGTGATTGAAGCATCACTCACACCTCGAATGGGAAACCCTAATAAAGAAAAGGGTCAATAGGTTCCAAAATAAACATGGAGGCAAGGAAGAAAGTAAAAGAGAAAATTACCATGACACTTTCCATACCAATCTGTTAGAAAGGTATTTCCAAGAACTTTCTTCCATAGGACCAACGGTTAAATTTTTTTTTACCCAACCATGGAAATCAGGAATTTCCTCAATAGTTCCCATGGTTGCTGAAAAAGAAAAGTAAAACAGTTACGAGATTACAAGTTTTTCACAAAAAAAAAGATTGAAAGAGAAACTTACGTGCAAAAAATTGGGCATACCATCCACGATCTTTGTCATCTTCAGGGCTTACCAAAACCCTCTTACTCCTCGCCATAAGAGTAAAAATTCGATGGAGAAATAATTTGGGAGAGTAAAGATGAATCAGATGGTAAAAGGTGAAGGGTAAAGAAGCTAGATTTGACAAGTATCTAAAGCATGTCACAAGCCTCCATACAATAGGACCAATCTATCCTAAACACACATCGAAGAAACGACAAAACTCAATGATAACTGGATCAATAGGTGTGTTAAAACCTAAGGTGAAGTTTTACGTATACACAAAAGAAAAGCCAGCTTTAAAGGAAGTAATCCTTTGATTTTCATTAGGAACCAGAATCGGGAAGTCAAATTTCCAATAGCATTCTCTCCGCACAATAGAAATTAAACCCTCATTAATCTGGGAAGGGTAAACATCAGCAAGATCATGAGAAGTCATGGAAGTAACTTGATTCTTAATTAATTCTCTATCAGCGATAAAGGAAAGTTCAGCGGGAATGATCTAATCAACAAAAGGTTCACGAAGTGGTTCACTAGAATCCCTACTTCTAAAGGAAGATCTATGTAAAGAAGAAACCCTAGTTCTAGAAGACGATGGAGGAGTAGTGCTGGTTTGAGAAGAAGAACCACGTACAGACATACCATAAACTACGTAACCTACCACCTCTCCTACTCCTGATAGGAGCGGAAGAAGGGGAAGTTCGTCTACAATGATAACTTTCCGAGGGTCAGGATTTGAAGAAGACAGAGTTGGATAAGTAAGTAGTACGTAATGAAGAACAAGAGCAAATTGTGAATGAAGAATAATGTAGAAAGTTTTTCGTAAAAGCAAAGGCAAAGGGTGTATTTATATGCAGAAGCAACCATCATGTAAAGGACGTAATGATGGAAACATCATTATGAAAATAGTCACTTTGTGACTGATGCAGCCGCAAAAAATCCCTAAAACCAGCTGAAGATTTGCAGAGCTAATCGTTGACTGCCACGTGTCACATACATTAAATGAAAATGACATACGATGCATTGGTTCATAGGAAGATACAATGGTACTTAAGAAACAACGGCAAAATATTCCCGCCATAAATGTGATCCATTTCCCAAATATTCAATTGCTGAATAAATGGTAAGTGGGGGGACTATCTATATTTGGTAAAAATAAATATTAAACGTGGAATTAAGTATGTGGTTGATGTGCCAAGACAGTTTACCGTGAATATTAATACTAGTTGTTTAGGCAATAGATGCTAAGTGAGAGTTAAGAAAAATGAGATAAGAGCAAAGGATAATGGAATTGTGCAAACTGAGAAGTTATGAGACGGGGTCTCGAGCTGGACGAAACTGGGCCTCGGAGTCGAACTCAAGGGCTCGAAAGGGGGAAATCGATGAAGGATTAATAGCTGAATGGGCCTCGAAGATGGCCTCTTTATGATCAACAATAAGCAATAAGTGAAGAACAATCAATGAACACGATGAATTGAAAGCAATAAATCAATGGAATAATTGTAAAGAATGTTTGAGTTAGAGAGCAGAGAATGTTCTTGTTCTTGTATTGAATATCATCTATCTTACAAAATGACAAGGGTCCCTTTTATATAAGAGGGGGAATCCCAACATAATACATGTGTAATTATTACAAAGAAATGCACCTGGTACAACTATTTAATGTCACGGTACGAACCTGTACTATTCTTGCGGACTTGGTCATCTTTAACCACATGCCTTTTGGGAATTTCCTAGTTTTCCATGATGGTCATAAATTTATACCGGCCCGAGGTCGAGCGTGGAGAATCCTCGATATGCTTCCTCGATGTCAAACCTCGAACTATGCTTCGAGATCACTAAAGACGGGCTATGGAATGCCATAATGATCATAAAATCGGGCTCTCCCTATTTTAGCCGTATACAGATAGTCCCCACATTTCTTAGAATGAAGTGATAAGAAACGGTCTTGAATTCTTGCCTCTTCGATATTCCCATTATGACGTCAGCCTCATCATAACATTAAATGACGTGACAAAAAGGCTGCGCAGAGGTCGCTGTCAGCACGATTCTCGAGAATCCCATGTCTGCTATTGGTTCGACCTTTCCACTTCTCAAAAATGCCCAAATGGCTTCTATAAATACTTTAATTGTTTTCCTTTCACACTTTTACAACATCTTCAAGTCTTCAAAATTTAGCTAACAGTTTTCTGCTTTCATCCTCTTTCTGCGCTTGCTTCTTCATCTTCTTTCTTTGAAACTTAGTTAAAATTATGGCCAAGACCTCCATAAGGGTACCTCAAAAAGAGGGAACCACTTCCTCATCATGCCCGGCTAAGGGCAAATCAAAAACACCTCCTAGTATCGAGCAGTGTATTCCTGGTCCCTTTGACACTGTCTCCGATTTTACCATCGAGAAACCCCCTTCTACCCCGGGCCGATGCGATCCCATATCTCGGTACATAAGTGTGGTGACCTATAGAAAGAGAGTAAAGATAGTCTGTCTTTGGGGGGAGGCGGCGCAAGTAGAAAGACCCAAAGCTGAGGAAAGCATAGTAACACATAAAGTCGCCTTCCTCGGGGTATATGCGTATCCTTTCACTCTAGGCCCCGTAGATTCTTCATCTCCACCGATAGACCCGGTGATTCTCGACTTCTGTCGTCAATATCGAGTGACACTCGGTCAAATTTATCCTTCTTTTTGGAGGATTGTCTACATGATCCGATATATCTCCAACATGGTTAAGGGAGTGACTTTCACCCTCGATTATTTGATCAAATTGTATAGCCCTCGTCTCTTCCGAGGGGGTTTAATCAAGCTACATCGTCGACTCGCCAAAGCGTTCTTTGCTTGCATCGACGAGGACAAAGACTTGGGATGGATGAGCTGGTTTTTCAGAGTCATAACCTCGGACCTTGTCCTTGCTGATAGGATGCCATTCCCAGAGGAATGGAACATGAAGCGTAAGTGTCTCCACATCGAGTATGTTTTATCACCTCTTTTTCTTCTTCCGATTTGACCTCCTGCTTATTTGATTGATATTCCTCTGATTGTGTAGCCACTATTTGGTTCCCCTTAGCGGTCCAGGACCTCCCGAAATGGATCAAACACTTAGACGCTGCTTTTCCATATAGCAAGCACGTTTGGCGCGATTTGGACAAGACGCGATGGCAGGCCAAGAACCACGGTATGCTCTTATTGCCGTCATTTCCACATTCTTTGTATGTATTCTTTATGGCGGTAAGTTTGATACATCATGCATGTGCAGGCCTCGGGGAAAATGTGTCAATGAGACCATCCCCTCATGGTGAGGAAGAGTCTACGAAACCCGCCAAGGACAAGAAAAGGAAGGAAGAGACACCGCCAGAGTCTCCGAAACCCAAGACCGATGTTACGGCGCTCGGAAGACCAAGGAAGGAAGATATTTTATCGCCATCTTCTTCTCCCATTGAAGGTACTTCGAGGGATGTTCGGGGTCAGGGGACGCCTAAATCAAGTGGAGCCTCGAGCGATCACATCCCCTTATAGGGTGGTTTGACTGGGGCTGATGAGACCAGGTCAGTAGACGCATGCTCGGCGTTCGAGGAGGCTCAGCGGCTCTATTCTGTGGTGAGCTTCGGTGATCTTGTTGGTTTTTCAGATTTTTATTTTCATCTTTTGA
Organism: Nicotiana knightiana; assembly: GCA_005239525.1. NCBI lineage: Eukaryota > Viridiplantae > Streptophyta > Magnoliopsida > Solanales > Solanaceae > Nicotiana > Nicotiana knightiana. The sequence goes on along the minus strand of ML436002.1, from coordinate 30,839 downwards.
ACTGAAGCTTCCTTTTCATAGGCTTTTGACAAGCTCAAGTCCGAGCTTCTCCTCTATGAGGCTAAGTTGTGGGAAGCCTTGGGCAAGGAGAAATATCTCAGGCTTCTTTGTGATAAGAAGACAAGAGAGTTGATATATCTTCGATCGGAGATGAATCGAAGCCGATATTATGAAGGCAATCTCGAGAAACGGGTAATCCTTATTTTGGGGGGGTACATGTCTCTTTTCCCATTTTCAAGAGAAAATGTTTGATATTTCAGTTGCAAAGAAAGACGGAAGCGCTTGAACGCCTTTGGGGCAAAGTCGGCCAGATTAATTCTGAATGCAATGCTTTGAGGGACCAGATAGATGCTCGCGTCGTGGCCGAAAAGAATGATTTGGATAAGGCTTCCGCTGTCTAGATACAACTTCAGAATGCCCGAGAAAGCAACTCGGTCCAAATGAGCAGAATCACTGAGCTCGAAACAAATCTTTTGAAGATGAAGGCCGAGGTAGTGAATGCTCAAGTCGAAGCCGATGGGCTCTAAGTAAAGGTCGATAAGAAGGTGTTCGTTTACTTAAAATATGCTGCTGAAGCTCGGATAGAGTTTATGGGGGGCCTTCGATAGAGAGAGAAGGAGCAATGACTACGCCCGATGTAAATCTCGGAGAGAGACCCTCGAAGAGATTCATTCTAAGGGTTTCGATCTCTCCGAGGAGATAAACCAAGCCAAGGCGGATGAGATCGAACACTGAAGCCGGAAATGATGTTTGAAGGCCTTCGAAGGAGCTGGACCCGAAGGGCTGACGAGGCCGTAGTCTCCGAGTGGGAGAAAGGTCAAGTCCCCGAGAGTAGACTAGGTTTCTTCCCTTTTTGTTTCTTTGTATACGGATCTTTGTGAGAGCATTGTAAATGTATCCTTGAAATACATATATAAAAAGAGACCTTTCGGTTTTCCCTTTACATGAATTTCCATTTTCTTGTGTCTGTCTTTTCTGCTCTGTATTTCGATGCTTGTCAATAATTAGCCCGATGAATTGGACTTCGAGGTAAAAACCCCTTAGGTTTATAAATTGGACTTGAGGCTTTTTAGGCTGGCCCATAGGCTCTTACGCATTGGCCCTTAGGCGCTTTAGGCTGGCCCGTAGGCTCTTACACGTTGGCCCTTAGTCGTTTTTTTAGTTAACCATTAAGGGCTCAGTCTTCGAATCGGGTTTCGACTCAAGCTTATTGACCCTTAGGTTTTTTAAATCGGCCCTGAGGCTCTTTAGGCTGGAGCTTAGGCTCTTATGCATTGGCCTTTAGGCATTTTAGGTTGGCGCTTAGGCTCTTACGCATTGGCCCTTAGACATTTTAGATTGGCGCTTAGGCTTTTATGCATTGGATCAGTACTACCTTTAATATGGCTGGCGCTTAGGCTCTTACGCATTGGGTCGGTACGACCTTTAATATGGATGGCTCTTAGGCTCTTACGCATTGGGTCAGTACGACCTTTAATATGGCTGGAGCTTAGGCTCTTACGCATTGGGTCGGTACGACCTTTAATATGGCTATAGTTTTCCCTCGTTAAAGATTTTTTGAAGTTTTTGTGTTCGTCCGACTCTTCGACGGCTCAAAAGAACCTCGATTATGAGCCGTTATGTGACGATAAGTGAGCCCCTCAGAAGGTTTCGCTCGATAGCTGAATTTTCGAAGCCTTTTCATTGTCGGAGCTGATATGATCGAAGCTCTTTTGTTTATGTCGAGGGTAGCCTGATTAACCGGTTCTTTTCAAAGTATTTTTCAAAGTAATTGGAGGCCTTTGATTTTATGGTGACTATCGGACGTCTCCGAGTCACGTTGGTTTGGTCGGAGCCTTATGATGTTGTATTTGGCTGTAGCCTTTTAGGCCCCCGAGTAAGGTAGCCTCGGCATCTATATCGAGGGTATGCCTTTTTAGGGGTCTTACAAGTTCGAACATATAGCCTTGACTTTGATATCGGGATTATGCCTTTTTAAGGTCTTACAAATTTGTACATGCCTTGCTTGAGGTCTTACAGGTTTGTACATGCCTTGCTTGAGGTCTTACAGGTCTGATACTGCCTTTTTTAGGGCTTATGAGCTCTAAGTTGCCGGACCTGAGGTCTTATGGCTTCGAGTTTTTGATGGCTCGATGGGGTGACTGTCGAGGACAGTCCCCAGGACATCAAAAGTTTTTGGCTTTAGAGTCGTTCCTTGTGAAAATAGCAAAATTTTTGGTGTTGCCTCATTGAGGTCTTATGAACTTGATGTTGTCTCATGGAGGTCTTACATTTTTTATATTTCCTCATGGAGGGATTACATTGGTGCCTCATGGAGGGCTTATGAATTTGAACATGCCTCATTGAGGTCTTACAGATTTGACATTGCCTCGTTGAGGGCTTACAAGTTTGAGCATGCTTCGTTGAGGTATTACAGATGCGATATTTCCTCATTGAGGGATTATGAGCTCGAAGTTTTCGGCCTTGAGGTCTTACGGCTTCGAGTTTTTGATGTCAGTCCCCAAGTGTTCGGAAAATTTCTGGCCCTGGGCCGTTTCTTGTGAAAATAGCAAAGTTCTTTGAAGCGTGAAGTGTTTTGATGATAAAAGATTCTCCTACGATTACTTGGTACAAGTATACATGTTTTCTCCATTGAGGGTTCGATTATTCTACGTGGACACGGTTCATTCGACCGTTTGGTCCGATACATCATTCTCCTGTCGAGGCCCTCTTTGGTAATTTCTTCAAGGAGGTGATCTCCCGGGGGGATGTCCCTCAGTATTTGAGGTTGATCGAAGAGAAGCCTTGAATACTTTGTGAGTTCTCCTTAGGTAGCATATGGATGTTGCCTCGTTAAAAACCTTGTCGGTAAAACCCATTTGGGATAAAATCCGATATCAGGGAAAAAGAGCGCAACACATTCTTTAAAACTTAAAGCCTTCGAGTTAGAGGGTGCTTCGATTCCTTTCAATTGAACACCTGCACATAGATTATTGTAAAACGTGAAGGAAAGAGGGTGGGGATTGTACCTTAATTGTGGTGGCGTTCAATCCTCGATATGCTTCAGTTACTCGTTACGAGGACGCGACACGGTCCTTTATTCGTTCATCCGAGGATGTATTTTGTGATTGCTACTCGGTTGTTTGCTTGTTCTTTGGCTCCTTTGATGTAGAAGGTGTCGGTGCCGGTGCCACATCGTGCACTGCGAACATCTCTTTTGCTACGTGTTGCTCTGCGTACACTATTTTTACTCCATCCTTCGTAGGAAACTTCATAATTTGATGAAGGGTTGATGGCACCACCCTCATACTATGAATCCATGGCCTTCCAAGCAAAGCATGTATCTCATGTCACCTTCGATGACATGAAACTTGGTATCTTGAATTCTACCGGCCACGTTGACTGGGAGGATGATTTCCCCTTTCATTATCTCGCTCTCCATGTTGATTCCGTTGAGGACTCGAGAGGCGGGCACGATCGGGTCGAGCAATCCGAGTTGCTCTACCACCCTCGACCTAATTATGTTGGCCGAGCTACCTGGATCCATGAGCACACGTTTAACCTGAAATTTCTTCAAAAGAAAATAAATTACCAGTGCGTCATTATGTGGTTGAGACAAGGTCTCAATGTCCTCTTCGCTGAATGAAAGAGCATCTTTAGTTATGTAGCTCCGAGTTCGCTTTTCCCTGGTGATGGATACTTTTGTTCGCTTAAAAATGGGTCCCCGAGGGACGTCGACTCATCCAATAATCATGTGGATGGTGTGTTGTGGTTCTTCTGTTTCATTTTCATGTTCGCCTCTCTTTCCCGAAATTGGTTTTTAGCTCTGTCGCCAAGGAATTCTCGAAGGTGCCCTTTGCTAATCAGTCGGGCTACCTCTTCTCGAAGCTGTCTGCAATCCTCGGTCCTATGACCGTGAGTTCCGTGATATTCGCATATCAAGTTAGGGTTCCTTTCTGAAGGATCTGATAGTATGGGTCTTGGCCACCTGGTGTCTTTGATTTTACCTATGACCGATACGATGTCTGAAACATCAATGATAGTATGGGTCTTGGCCCCGAGGATTCTGGACTTGATCCATCCTTCGATCACTTAGAGGTATGTTGCGCCTCGGGATATTTCTCCGATATTCTATATACAGTTGATACCTTTCTTTGTTTGTCCTCGGCTCTCTCTCTAGAAGCCTCGATTCCTTTGTTAAGAGCCTGCTGGGATACAGCGAGCCCGATGGGGCTTCCAATTGGTCATCCTCGACTATGATCTTTGATTGATACCTATTGTGTACATTCGCTCAAACTACGACGGGATACTCGATTAAGTTTTGCTTCAACTGCTTTGAAGCTATCGAGCTTCGTTCATTCAAGCCCTGAGCGAAGGCTTGCACTGCCCAATCATCGGAGACAGGTGGTAATTCCATCTGTTCCAATTGGAAGCGGGATACAAACTCCCTTAACATCTCATTCTCTCTCTGTTTGATTTTGAAGACGTCAGATTTCCTCGTAGCGACCTTGATGGCACTAGCATGCGCCTTCACAAAAGAGTCTGCCATCATGGCAAACGAATCTATCGAGTTCGGGGGCAGGTTTGATACCACATCATGGATCCTTTGTACAGTGTTTCTCCAATTTTTTTCAATAAGACGGATTCAATCTCTTCATCTTTTAAGTCGTTCCCTTTCACAGCACAAGTTTAAGAAGTAATGTGCTCATTGGGGTCCGAGGTTCCGTTGTACTTCGGGAGATCGAGCATTCTGAATTTCTTCGGGATGGGCTTCAGAGCCGCACTTAATGAGAATGGCTTTTGCACGAACATTTTTGAATCTACACCCTTCAGAATCAGGGGTGCGCCCGGGATCTGATCGACCCTCGAGTTATAGGTCTCCACCTTTTTGTCGTTAACTTCTATATTCTTTTCGCCTTATTCAATCCTCTTTGTGAGGTCCTCGAGCATCTTCGTAATAGCGGGATCGACTGCTGACCCGTTATTGCTCGACCTTTCTGGTGCCTGTTCGACTCGAGGAGGCATTTCTGGTGGTGCTGTGCTTGGAGTTTTTTGATGGCTTTGTAGCTGAGCATCAAAAATGACATGAAGGCTAACTTCTCTTTCCCCTTGAGCAGGGGCTCTCTGTGTTGTTGGTCTCCTTCAGGCACACTTCCGTCTGTATGAGATCTTACATAGACATGTCGAGCATTACGTGAGCCTTCATCAACGGGGATTTGTACTGGTGCCCCTTCAGGGTTTTGCGGTGGTACACCAGCACCTGAAGCAGCTGCACTGTTCTCTCCATGATCCTCAGGACCGTTGTTTTCATGTGCATTCACTGAGTTAGACATTTTCTGACCTGAAATTGAAGATTCTTGGACAAGAAAAATTGTAAAGAATAACTTGTGTTTTTAGAAAACCAGCACTAAGACAATCACTATTATTTTTATCCCCACGGTGGGCGCCAAACTGTTTACCGTGAAAATGGTAATTACAATTATATCTGATTTTGTGGTTCTAAAAATATGTGATTTATTTTAATACTACTTTTTTTAGGTAATAGATGCTAAGTGAGGGTTAAGAAAAATGAGATAAGAGCAAAGGATAATGGAATCGTGCAAACCGAGGAGTTATGAGACGGGGTCTCGAGTTGGCCGAAACTGGGCCTCGGAGTCGAACTCGAGTGCTCGACAAGGGGCGATCGATGAAGGATTAATAGTTGAATGTTCCTCGAAGATGTCCTCTTTATGATCAATAATAAGCAAAAAGTTAAGAACAATCAATGAACATGATGAATTGAAAGCAATAAATCAATGGAACAATTGTAGAGAATGTTTGAGTTACATAGCAGAGAATGTTCTTGTTCTTGTATTGAATATCGTCTGTCTTACAAAATGGCAAGGGCCCCCTTTATATAAGAGGGGGAATCCGAACATAGTACATGTGTAATTATTACAAAGAAATGCAGTTGGTACAGCTATTTAATGTCACGGTAAATACTTGTACTATTCTTGCGGACTTGGTCAGCTTTAACCACGTGCCTTTTGGGAATTTCCTGCTTTTCCATAATGGTCATTGATTTATACCGCCCCGAGGTCGAGCGTGGAGAATCCTTGATATGATTCCTCGATGTCAAACCTCGAACTGTGCTTCGAGCCCTCTGAAGACGGGCTATGGAATGCCATAATGATCATAAAATCGGGCTCTCCTATTTTAGCCGTATACAAAGACACGTGGACCATCGAGAAAAAGACAACTGGAATGATGCATTAAAAGAGGCATGAGTCGTAACAGATACGAGTGAATTACCCACGAGATGAAAGAATATGGTTGCTCGAGCCTAAATGGTTAAATGAAGAGGCACCGGTGGAATGAATCAAGACAGTAAAAAGGGAAGGTTCATGAATCGTCAATTAATGAGATTGAATGGCTACAAACGTTACATAATCTTCATGAACAATTACGATTACCAGTTATAATGTCTCATTAATATCACTAATGCTCATAAAGATTCAGTCTCAAAGGAGAAAATACGGTGTACTTATAGACTCCTATATAAGGGAAGGAAAATTCACTTGTAAAGACACGTTCTGATTATTATTGGAATATAATTGCTTACTTGTGCTTTTCAATCAATTACTTTGCCATTTTCTATTTTTATTTCCTTTCTTATCGAGTGAATATTGAATTTCTTGATTATCAGAACCCCGAGTACTTCTTAAAATAGGCTTTGATTGAGAATATAATTCTTTGGTTAAACACCACCTCCGATGCCAATTACTCCCCCAAATGATGTTAATCGACTGGTCACATCGGAATCAAGAGTACCACATACTCTAATCATCTTCACTTAGCTCAATGGATTCCGGGAACAAGTTCGAACGTAGTAAAGGAACAACTGGAACCTGAACTTGTAGCTCCAGAATCTGTAGTTGAGGTTGTTGACACTCATGTAGCAGCTAGAAAATTTGACGTCTTCACTGGATTGAAAGTACCCCTGCGACTATGGCGAATGTAGTAAAAGGGAACCAATCAAAGAAGCAATGTAAGAAACTAAGCTTTTTTCCTCTGGTAGTTAAAGTATTGAAGATAGTCAAATTAAACCTAATTGAAATTAAGGAGCAATGTAAGAAATGGAAAACTGCACTTATTGGGTATGTCATACACGGAACTCCAACTTTCAAAGACATCCTGAAATTTGTTTATGGGGTTTGAAATCAGTGACTACTCTAAGAGTGATTCTACATGATGATGGATATTTTATATTCAGATTTGAGTCATTGGATGACAAAACCTCAATAATGCAGAATGGACCTTACATGTTTAACAACAGGCCTATGGTACTCAAAGATTGGGAACCTGATTTTCAGTTCGACAAGGAACTGATACGAATCATTCCTCTCTGGGTTGTGTTTCTTGGACTTCCATTGCAGTATTGGACTGAGGAGAAATTAGGAAGAATTGCAAGCTTCCTAGGTAAACCAATATGTATTGACAAATTAACTGCACAAGAGGAAAGGATTTCTTATGCTAGAGTGCTCGTCGAGATGGATATCACTCAGACCCTCCCAGATGTATTGCTAATTAAAAGATCAGATGGTAGCCTATGGGAGCATCTTATTGACTATGAATGGAAACCAAAACTATGCCATGACTGCCACCAATTTGGGCACTTCACTGGTGAATGTAAAAATACTAAGCAAGGCTAACCTGCTGCCAAAAGAAAGAAGAAGAAGAAGAAGAAGAAGAAGAAGAAGAAGAAGAAGAAGAAGAAGAAGAAGAAGAAGAAGAAGAAGAAGAAGAAGGTTAGGCTAGAATGGGTGGCTAAGAACAAGGAAGCTCGACAAATGAGAAACAGGATATGCACATTCCGACAGAAGCCAGCAATAAGTCTACAACAAACAATGAAAAATATGAAACCCAGTCCACACTCAGATCAAGGATAGTGGGAAGCATGTTGTTGTATATCAAGCTGATGACCAGTAAGAAGATGAATCTGAGCCAAATTTCAATGTGAACAATGATGTGTTAAAGGCAAATCAGTTTTCTCCTTAGAAGATACAAGAGGGAAAAATTCAGAAGAATGGTCCAAAAAAGGGATACAATAAAATGTCAACACATGAAAGTGAAAGGTTTACTAAGGCAGAACAGGGGCTCAACCCCAAAGTACATCGGCCCCATGATCATCTCCTCTTGGAATGTAAGAGAGCTTAACAAGACCTTCAAGCAAAGAGAGCTCAAGAACTTTTTTCTTAAAAATAATGTGGATAATATAGGTATTCTTGAGACCAGAGTTAAGTCGAATAAAGCTCATAATATTCAAAAATGATTTGTTGTTGATTGATTATTCTGCTCAAACTATACTCATGCCCCAAATGGAAGAATCTAGATTGGATGGAAGGCTCATGAAGTTGATATAACTATACTAATGACCTCATCTCATATGATATTTTGTCTGATCACAGATTCTCGTGCTAGATATTGTTTGTGTGTGGTTTAAACACCATATCAGAAAGAAGAGACCTATGGGTGAAACTAAGGAACAACCATAACAGTATAGGTGGTCCTTGGCTCATCCTTGGTGATTTTAATTGTAACATTCCAGACTTTAGACAGAGTTCCACATCGGCAAAACACAAGCAGGATGCTGAAGCATTAACCCTTAGTGGAGCGTTTTAAACCCGTGAGGGCCTAGGCCCAGAGCGGACAATATCACTAACGGGTTGCACTGTTATAGATGGTATCAAATCCACTCTTGTATCAACCTTGTCGATGGTAGGTCAGAGTTCAACTGAGTTTAGGAAAATAATGGTTAGGCGGGAAAAACTTCAGTGCTGAGTCTAGGCGAATTCTATGTGGTGGGGCAAACCTCAGCAAGGACGCTGAGTCCATAAGATCATGGGGTGTATGTATTATACCCAAGACATTAGACAGGGTTTCACATTGGTAAAACATAAGAAGGATGCTGGCCATATAAGTTAACAAGTCTTAGACCTTAGTGACACATTTTAAATCCATGAGGGCCTAGGCCTAGAGCGGACAATATCACTAGCAGGCTAGGATGTTATATTAATACGCTACTCGATGTGGAGCATAGAGTAAATGGAGCACCTGTCCATATGAATTAAACTATTGATCTTCAAGCTTGCATCGATGATATTGAGCTGGGACAAGTCACGAGAAGAGGATGTCAATGTTCTTGATGTAATAAAAGGGACGTGGCTGATAGAATTTATAGTCACATTGATTTGGTGTTTGGTAATGCTGAGTGGTTCGATCAATTTAGTAGCATATAAGTTGTCTACATGAATCCTAAGCACTCTGATCATACCACGATTATCATCTCTACTGAAATTATCATCACAAGAGAAAAAGCCTTTTAGATTGTTGAATGCTTTGCTATCACAAGACTGCTTCAAGCAGAAAGTACACATTCTGGGGGAAAAATATACCAGGACACGCCACGTATGTGGTGTGGAAGAAACTAAAAGAACTGGAGATTAATACTAGAAGTATGAATAGAGAATTCGCTTCGTTGGAGACTATACTCACCACTTTACAGGGCAAAATCAAGGAAGTGCAAGATAGATTGAATGACGACCTATTCAAATCTCAACTAATCCTTGAGGAAAAGGAAACTATGGAGCAGATTCAACAATGGATACATGAAAGGGTCTTGAGACAAAGGTCTAGGGCAACATGGATCTCTCACAGAGATGCCAATACTAAGTTCTTTCATGTTTATTTAAAGGCAAGACATGCTAGAAATAGAGTGACCAGTATCTTCACTGAGCAAGTGGTTAAACTTATTGATCCTTTGCACATACAACATGCGTTCATATGGTTTTTCCAAAGATTATTAGGTGAAACTGCTAAAGAATTACCTTGCTTAGATGTTGATGTTGCTAGAGATGGTCCATCTCTAACACTAACTCTACAACAAAAGCTACTCAAACCAGTTACCAGAAGTGAAGTACTACATGCTCTGAAAGAAATGCCTATTGATAAAGCCCCAGGGATTGATGGCTATCCAGTTGAATTTTTCAGAGAGTTTTAGCTACTTATTGGTAAAGACATCATCTCTGTAGTCCTTCAGTTTTTCCAGAATGGTAAGCTATTGAGGGAAGTTAACTGCACAATAGTTACTCTTATGCCAAAAGTTCAAAATCCCACTTATGTGAAAGACTTTAGACCTATTGCCTGTTGTTCTACACTATACAAACTTATTGTTAAGGTATTGATCGCAAGACTCAAAACAGTGGTGGATGAGTTGGTGGGTCCCTCTCAGTCAACTTTTATCGAGGGTAGAAATATATTGGATAATGTCATCATAGCACATGAGTTTATTAAGGGTGAAGGTATTCATCTTCTCGTCATCATAGCATATTTATAGTCAACCTCAAAGCAACACATAATCTGAAATTTTGTTTAGTTGATATATTATATGTTTTCACACTTTGATACTATAATAACTATATCTAATCAATCAAATGTTGCATTTATGCATCAATCAATTTTTTTGAATTATGCGGACCTGGAACACACATGTTAGAAATAAATATGGACTGGTCATACAGATTATACGGCATAACAAACACTGATCAACATGAATATACTGCAGCAGAGACAACAAGTGAAGGGAATCCATCAGAAAATAATCTCGACCTAATGTTTCTTGGTTCACTAGCAAAGTCTGAGAGCACCCTATCAAAATGCTTCCATGCTTCTCTATCTGATGGATTACATAGAAGATCATCTGGCCTTCTATGTTCATAGTGCCATCTTATATGAGGAGTGGATCCCATTGATGATGCATACAACCTTTTAACATTTGTATAAGGGGTAAGTAGTGCATCACCTTCACTAGATTCTTCTTCTTGGTAGCATTTGTAACGAGGCTAGTTATAAAATTTGCAGTTCCCTAAAGCTTCATCATTATTATAGAATAACATTTAACCTTTCTTACAATAATTAATCCTCTCTTCGGAAAGATCCAACATGAAAATTAATTTTTTTGCCATGTAGAAATCTCAATTTTACTCGAATTAAGTTAATTCATAAACTCAATGATAAAATCAATGCCCTCTTTAGAAATAAAATTATCTAATTTAATACTTAGTAATCTAACTGCAAACAGAAATTTAGAATGCACTAAGCCTTCATACAATAGACAACTAGCTTTCTCTAGCTGTTTGAAGAAACTCTTAGCCTCATCATTTGGTTCGGATTGAGCCCTTGGGAATATCTCAAAAGCATCCCTCACTATTTTATTAAATCAAGAATTTTTAATATTATTCTACACCACGGGACTACCTCCCTCACAACCAAAAATAAATTCAACAAGCAAATCAATACCAAGCTAAACCGCGTCGAAAGCTATATAGAGAGAAATTGACAAAGAGAGAGAGAGAGACTGAGAGACATATATATATATATATATATATATATATATATATATATATATATATATATATATATATATATATAAAGAGAGGGAGAGAGAGAACGCGCGCTAGAGCTGCTTTGGATCACGATGGCTGATGTTGTTGCTTTCGTGGAGCTACCTGAGAGGGGTTAAGCATAGAAGAGAAGAAAAAAAAAGAGAAAGAAAATAGGACGGGTAGTTCCATAATATTTTTCGTAAAATTTATTAAAAATATAATAATATTTTTCACCATATTTTCGATCAGAAATGTTGTTTACCTCGAAAAAGGTAAATACAATTATATTTGATTTTGTGGTTCTAAAAATACGTGATCTATTTTAATACCAATTGTTTAGGCAATAGATGCTAAATGAGAGGTGATAAAACGAAATAAAAGCGAGGGATAACAAGATTATGAAAACCGAGCAGCGAAACAATAGGATCTCGAGGTCGATCTGAAAGGGCCTCGGGGTCGAACTTGGGGGCTCGATAATGGGCAGTCGAATGTGATTCGACAACGTCAAAGGCTTCTGGGGTGGACTCTTTATGATAAATGATAAGCAATAAATGAAGAACAATTAATGAACAATAAAACGAAAGACAATAAATCAATGAGACAATTATAGAGAATGTTTGAATTGGGAAGCAGAGAATGTTCTTAGTCTTATATATTGAGTATACTCTCTGTTAAAAAGTGATAAGGGTCCCCTTTATATATGAAGGGGGATCCCAACGTAGTACATGTGTAATTAATGCAAAGAGATATGGTCAGTACAGCCATTTAATGCCACAGTACAGGCTTGTACTATTTTGTATACTTTGTCAGCTTTAACCACGTGCCCCTTGGGCATTTCCCGTCTTTCCACGTTGATCTTCGATTTGCACTGCCTCGAGGTCGAGGGCCTTCATATGACCCCTCGATTCCAAAACTCGAACCTTCGAGCCTTCTGAGCGTCGTAGTGACCGTAAAATCGGGCTCTCCATTTTTAGCCGTATACAGATAGTCCCCGCATTTCTTGGAATGAAGGGATAAGAAACGGTCTTGAGTTTTTCCTTTTCAACGCTCCTATTATGATGTCAGTCCCTTCAGAGCATTAAATGATGCGACATAAAAAGCTGCGCAGAGGTCGCTGTCAACACAATTCTCGAGAAGCCCATGAACCGTCACAATTTCGACCCTTCTGCTTCAAGAATGCCCAAAGGGCCTCTATAAATACTACAATCTTTTGCCTCTTCATAGTTTTGCATCTTCTTCATCTTCTCCAAATCCTCATATTTAACTAAATGTTTTCCATTCTTATTTTCTGCATGTGCACATTTTTTCGTCTTCTTACTTCAAAACTCGATTTTTATCATGGCCAAAACTTCCAAAACGGTTCCACAAAAAGAGGGAGCCGCTTCTTCACCATGCCCGTCCAAGGGCAAGTCAAAAATTCCTCCTACCATAGAACAATGCATCCCTAGCCCTTTCGACACCATTTCTGACTTCTCAATAAATAAAAACCCCTTCTACACTGGGGCGATGTGAGCCCGTGTCACAATATATAAGTGTAGTATCGGATATAGAGAGGGTGAAACTTGACTACCGCTGGGGGGAGGCGGCCCAAGTAGAGATCCATACGGCTGACGAAAGCATAGTCACAAACAAGGCTGGCTTTCTCAATGTATATACATACCCCTTCACCTTAGGCCCCGTCAATTCTTCTTCTCCACCGATTGACCCCGGTGATTCTTGATTTTTGCCATCAATACCGATTGACACTCAATCAGATCTATCCTTCTTTTTGGAGGATCGTATACATGTTTCAACATATTGCTAACATGGTCAAGGGAATGACTTTTACCCTCGACCATCTAATCAGATTGTACAACCCTCGCCTCTTCCGCGGGGGCCTAATCAAACTGCACCGCCGATCCTCCAAGGCGTTCCTCGCCTGCATCGACGAGGATAAAGATCGGGGATGGATGAGCTGATTCATCAGAGTCAGAACTTCGGACATCATCCTCGCCGATAGACTGTCGTTCCCGGAGGAGTGGAATATGAAACGTAAGTACTCACATGTTAATTATGCTTTACCGCTTCTTTTTTCTTTCTACCGGTTCTAAATATTCTTTATTTCGACTGTGTAGCCACTGTTTGGTTCCCCGGCGTGGTCCAGGACCTTCCGGGGTGGATCAGGCTTTTGGACTCCGCCTTCCCATATAACAAACGCGTATGGCGTGAGCTAACTAAGACAAGGTGGAAGGCAAAGAACCATGGTATGCTCTTGTTGCTATTTGTTTTCTCCTTCTTTGCAAGTACTTTTGATGATGATGTTTTCTAATATAACATGTTTGTGCAGGCCTCGGTGAAGGCATGTTGATGAGACCGCCTCTACCTGGTGAGGAAGAGGCCCCGAAGACCGCCAAGGATAAGAAAAGGAATAAAGAGGCCTCGGCGGGGTCTCCGAAATCAAAAAGGACAAAGGCTCGGAAGCCCAAAAGTGATGCCACGGTCTTGTCCTCGACGGCCGCTGAGAGCTTGCGGTCCGAGGAAGAAAGTGACGACGCCTTCCCTTTGGTACAAAGGGCAAAATGAAGCGTTGATGCTTCGAGAGTTGTTGGGCGCTCGTCTGTTGAGCTAGAGACAGCCGATGTGGACCCACCGTGCGTAGAGTATACCTTCGAGGAGGGTTTGGGCGCAGTCCCCGAGACGCTCATCGAACAAGGCACAGTCCGTGTTGAGGAGCTCGGGGGGCTTGCTACTGGAGCTTTCCGGGATCGGGAAGAAACCTCGATAGAGTCCGATGCCATCAGGGGATTTCACTCGGGGCCGTCGTTTTCTCCGGGGGAGATACGGGATGCTCAAGTTAGGGGTATTCCCGGTCTAGAGACCTCTCGTGGAGAGGACGATGCATTTGGAGACTATTTCGAGGGGGTAGATGAGGAGACCGATGTTGACGCCCCAGTTTCTCTCGAGGAAGCCTAGAGGCTCCAAAAGCAGGTGACTTTTGAGAAGTGATATGCTATTTTTCAATCTTCTATTCACATTTTCTGATTTCCCCTTTTCTGTGTTGCAAGTCAAGAAGTTGTATGACCAAGCCTTCTCCAAGATGCAAGATGAGTTGACTCATCGTGGAGAGGAGCTTGAGAAGCTCATGTCGGAGTTGGTCGAGCTGGAGGCTTTATGTGCTCGAAAGGAGGAGGAATTGACCAACCTCCGGGCAAGCTCGGAGAGAGCACTTCAGGAGAGGGCCGACTTGACTGAGCAGGTATGCTGGTACCCATACTTTTATTTTAGTTGCAATGCCTTGTGATGATTGACTTATTTTCTGCTTTTCAGATTAAGCAGAAGGACGCCCTGGTGGAGCGGCTTCGAGAGAAAGTTGCGGCCAAGGACGCCGAAATCCTAGAGCTGGCTCGGCTGAATCATGTCGCGGATTCGGAAAGGGAGGCGCTTCAGGGGAAGCTATCCTTGGTTCAAGTCCTTCTCCGAGGTTCTCAGGAGGAGGCTATTGTAGTATCCGCGGCCAAGTCTGAGGCCAATGAATATGTCTCCTCATACAAGAGAGATGTTGTTGTTGCAAATAACCGGGCCAGGGAGATATCTGAGAAGTCCGAGTTAAAGCTGGCTCGAGCAGTTGCTTATGACCGCATTCAAGCCAGGAGGCAAGCCCTCGAGGAAGTGAGCGTTAAGGGCGTCGATCTATCTGCCGAGATCGAAGAAGCCAGGTCCCTGGAGGAAGAATCGAAAATGCCGACTACGTCGAACGAGGGCTCTGAAAGCGGCTCGGACAGCAGCGACGGCGAAGAGTAGATTCTCCTGCTATTTTTCTTTTTTCTTTTTCTGTATATGAAACCCTTCGGGGGAACTTTTGTAAAAACATCTTTGTAAATGCATTTTTTGAAATAAAATACCTTATTCGCTACATATCCACAAACTTTGTTCTGTATTGCTTGCGCAAAAGTTAACTTCCAAGCTTCTACTCCTAGCCCTTCGGAACTCGTATTTTCAATAACAGACCCCCTCAAGATCGGACACCTTCTCGAGGTTAGGACGACATGGGAGTTCGATCCCTTGAGCGTCGTATGACAGTGTCATCTATGTGACGTGACCGCGAAGTGACCGAGGTGGTCCCACCCGTACACTTCCCCAAACGTTATGACAACTTTTCCAGAATTAAATGGCTTTCAAAGTAGTTGAACAACCACCGCTTTCTTTATATATATTCTTGCTTCCTCTTTATTCTAAGTCTTGCGACTTCGCAAAACTAACTTTCCTCTCAATGCTTTCTTCCTTTTCTCATCTTGCGAACATGTTTTCATATCTTCCTTTTTACCTTTGTTTGAGTAGTCATGGATACCGTGCCCGAGTCCGTTCACCAAGGAGAGGGAAACTCTTCCTCTGCTTCTCACCTGGCCAGTGGTACACCACCGGCGTACGGTGAGTTGACCTCGTACTGCTTTGCCCCGAAGAAAGACTTTCCATTAGAGAAACCCTTCGATGCCCCGGGCCATCGAGAGCATGCTTCGAGGTTCGTCCGATCGATAGAAGAAAACCACCTCGAGGTCGTGAGGAGAGACTATGATTGGGGGGAAAATATGATGTTGCAGATGCCTTCTCGAGAAGAGAACGTCATGAATTATGTAGAGGGATTCTTGAACGTGTATATGTACGCATTCACATTAGGCCCTCTCGACCGACTTGTGCTCGAGTTCTGCAAAAGGTACCGAGTCACCCTGGCTCAGATTCATCCGTCCTTTTGGCGGATAGTGCTGATCATGAGGTACTTTACCGAAAAGGCCGAGCTTTAGTTTACCCTCAGCTACCTTATTAGATTATACCGGCCTCAGCATTCTCGAGGCCTGATTGTGTTACGACGCCGGTCCACCAGGCCTTTCATTGCCAGCGATGATGAGGACAGAAATGGAGGATGGATGAGCCAGTTTTTTCGAGTGAGGACCGTCGATATCATTCCAGCAGAGTTCCTGCCATTTCCCGAAAAATGGAACTTCAAACGTAAGTGCCACGTCGTACCTTAGTGTCTCTTGCTCTCACTGATTTGTAAGAGTGTTTCTTTTTCTCCTTTTCAGCGGTCCCGTGGTGCCGAGGGAGGTCCCCGATCTTGCGGACTGGATTCAGAGGCTGGCAGCTTCCTCAACATACGACGAACGCAAGTGACATGATCTTTCGAAGGGCAGATGGGAAGCAAAATACCACGGTATGAGATGCGTGGTTTCCCTTTTGATGAATGTTTCCACTTGTGTGTACTAACTCTACCACCACAGTTGTTGGTGTATTTTCCGAAATGAGACTGTGCCCCTTCGAGGAGAGGGAAGGCCCGAGGGAGGACATTAAGCGAAGAAGATCCTCTGCATACGAGTACATCCTCAATGAGGCAAGGTCTTCTCGCAGGCATAAAGGAGATGGTTGCTGAGGAGACCTTTATATACGTTGGTCATTCTGCGGACACCAGCTTTCCTCGGGGAGATGATTCTTTGTCTATGGCTCGAGCTAGGGGTCCTTCCGAGGTTGCCGATTCTACCAGGCCTGAGACCTCTAATTTCAAATAGGAGGTTCCTCGAGAGAGAAAGAGCGGAACTCCTGCACCATCATCTGCTTCTGCCCTCGAAGGTACTTCGACGGACGCTCGAAACCAGGGGCCGCCCGAACCAAGTGAGGTTTCGAGTGGGCATGCCCCTATTGAAAGTTGTTCAACTGAGGACTATGGGGCCAGGCCAGTAGGTACGTGTTCCACTTTTGAGGAGGCTCAGCAGCTCTGTTCCGAGGTGAGTTCTGATCGGCCTTGCTGGCTTGTTAGCTATGAATCTTCATTCTTTGAACTGAAGTTTCTCTTCTGTAGGTTTTTGATAAACTCAAGTTCGAGCTGCTTTGCTGTGAGACCAGGTTGCGGGAAGCTTTGGGTAAGGAAAAATCTCTCAAGCTTCTTAGAAATAAGAAGACAAAAGAGTTGATACATCTTCGGGCGGAGATGCATCGGAGTCGGAACTATGAAGGCAATCTCGAGCGTCAGGTAACCCTTACCCCGAAGGAGTATGTGCTTTTTTTCTCGCTTTTGGGAACTAATGTTTTGGTGCTTCAGCTGCAGGGTAAGACATAGGCGTTAGAGCGCCTTTGGGGCGAAGTCGCGCAAGTTAATTCCGAATGCCAAGCGTTGAAGGCACAGATAAGCGTACATGTTGCAGCCCAAAGGAATGCTTTGGCCAAGGCTGCTACCCTCTAGATACAACTTCGTAATACCAGAGAAGATAGCTCGATTTAGACGAGCAGGATTGCCAATATCGAGACTGATCTTTTAAATATGAAGGCCGAGGTTGTGGACGCCCAGGCTGAAGCTGAAGAGGTTCGGGAAAAGGCCAATAAGAAGGTGGTCGTCTATTTGAAAGATGTTGTCGATGCTCGAGCTGAGCTGAGGGGAGCTTTTGACAGAGAGAGGAGGGCAAATGAGTATGCCCGATGTAGGTCTCAGAAGGAGACGCTTGAAGTGATTTATTCTAGGAGCTTTGATCTCTCGGAAGAGATAAAGAAGGCCAAGGCGGATGAGATCGACGCCAAGTTTTTCCTTTCTTCTGGTGCTGATGCTTGTATTTGAAGGTTTCCGAGGGAGCTGGTCCCGAGAGTAGATTAGGTTTTCTTTCTTCGTTCTTTGTAAAAACTCCTGCGGGAGCGTTGTAAATGCATATTTGTAATGTTCATACATATATGAAAAGATTCTTTGTTTATTCTGATTTGCTCGTCGATAGTCAGCCCGATGAATTGGACTTCGAGATAAAACCCTTGGGGTTATAGATTGTCCTTGAGGCTTTTTAGGCTGGCCCGTGGGCTCTTACGCATTAGGGTCGGTATGACCTTCAGTGTGATTTAACCGTTTCGGGCTCAGTCTCCGAGTCGGATTTGACTAGAGCTCATCGGCCCTTAGGTTTTTAAATCGACCCTGAGGCATTTTGGGTCGGTAAGACCTGTAGCTGGAGAATCGGGCTCTTACGCTTTAGGTTGGTATGACCTTTAGTGTAGCCGGCGACTTGGGCTCTTACGCTTTAGGTCGGTACGACCTTTAATGTAGCCGGCGACTTAGGCTCTTACGCTTTTGGCCCTTAGGCACTTTAGTTAAGCGTTTCGAGCTTAGTCCTTGAGTCGGATTCGACTCGAGCTCATCGGCCTTTAGGTTTTCAAATCGGCCTTGAGGCGTTTTGGGTCGGTACGACCTGTAGATGGCGATTCGGGTTCTTACGGTTTAGGTCGATACGACCTTTAATGTAGTTGGCGACTTAGGCTCTTATGCTTTAGGTCGGTACGACCTTTAATGTAGCTGGTGACTTGGGCTCTTATGCTTTAGGTCGGTACGGCCTTTATTGTAGTTGGCGACTTGGGCTCTTACGCTTTAGGTCAGTATGACCTTTAACTGGTTCTTTTCGAAGTAGTTGGAGGCTTGTGATTTTATGGCGATAGTCAGACGTCTCCAAGTCGCTTTAGTTTGGCCGGAGCCTTATGATGGTGGTCATTTGTATTTGATCATAGCCTTTTAGTCCCCGAGTGAGATAGTCTCGGCATCTATATCGAGGGTATGCCTTTTTAAGGGTCTTATAAGTTCGATATATAGCCTTGACTTTGATATCGGGATTATGCCTTTTTAAGGTCTTACAAATTTGTACATGCCTTGCTTGAGGTCTTACAGATTTAATATTGCCTCGTGGAGGTCTTATGATTCATGCCTTGCTTGAGGTCTTATAGTTTTAATGTTGCCTCATGGAGGGCTTATGAGTTTTAAGTTGCCATCCCTAAGGTCTTATGGCTATGAGTCGACTGTCGAGGACAGTGCCTGAGCCAGAGTTTGATATTGCCTCATGGAGGGCTTATGTTGTTTGATGTTGCCGGTCCTGAGGTCTTATGGCTTCGAGTTTTTGGTGGTCGATGGGATGACTCTTGAGGACAGTTCCCGAGTGGTCGGTGAATTTTGGGCCCTGGGGCCGCTTCTTGTAAAAATAATAGACTTTTCTGACACACAAAGTGTTTTGATGATGAAAGATTCTTCTCTGATTACTTGGTACAAGTATACATGTTTATACCATCGAGGATTCTATTGTTTTATGTAGACACGGTTCATTTGACTGTTTGGTCCAGTACATCATTCTCCTGTCGAGACCCTCTTCGGCATATTTTAGTGATCTACCGGGGGGATGCCCCCCAGTATTTGAGGTTGATCGGAGAGAAGCCTTGAATACTTGGTGAGTTCTCCTCAGGTAGAATATGGGTGTTGCCTCGTTAAAAACCTCATCGGTAAAACCCATTTGGGATAAAATCTTTGATGAATGAAAGGTTAGTGTAAAACGTGAAGGAAAGAGGGAGAGGGTTGTACCTTAATTGTGGTGGAGTTCAAGCCTCGATATGCTTTAGTTACCCGTTCCAAGGACGCGACACGGTCCTTTAATCGTTCATCGAGGATGCGGTTTGTGATTGCTTACTCACCTACTTGTTTGTTTTTTGGCTCCCTCGATGTAGAAGGTGTCGGCGTCGGCGCCACGTTGTGTACTGCGAACATTTCTTTTGTCGTGTGCTGTTCCCCGTACACCTTTTTTATTCCATACTTCATGGGGAACTTCATCATTTGATAAAGGGTTGACGGTACCGCCCTCATACTGTGAATCCATGGCCTTCCGAGCAATGTGTTGTATCTCATATCGCCTTCGATGACATGGAACTTGGTGTTTTGAGTTGCACCGGCCACGCTGACTGGGAGGGTGATTTCCCTTTTCATTATTTTGCTTGCCATGTTGAATCCGTTGAGGACACGAGAAGCGGGCACGATCTGGTCGAGCAAACCGAGTTGCTCTACCACCCTCGACCGAATTATGTTGGCCGAGCTACCGGGGATCCATGAGCACACGTTCAATTTGAAATTTATTCAAAAGAAAAGAAATTACCAGTGCGTCATTTTGAGGTTGAGACAAGGTCTCGATGTCCTCTTTGCTGAATGAAAGGGAATCTTCGGGCATGTAGCTCCGAGTTCGCTTTTCTCTAGTGATGGATACTTTTGTTCATTTGAAAATGGGTCCCTGGGGGACGTCGACCCCTCTGATAATCATGTGGATGACGTGTTGTGGTTCTTCTATTTCATTTTTCCTATACGCCTCTCTTTCCCGGAATTGGTTTTTGTCCCGGTCACTGAGGAAATCTGGAAGGTGCCCCTTGCTAATCAGTCGGGCCACCTCTTCTCGGAGCTGTCTGCAGTCCTCGATCCTATGACCGTGCGTACGGTGAAATTCACATATCAGGTTGGGGTTCCTTTGATAAGGATCCGATAGCATGGGCCTTGTCCACCTGGTGGCTTTGATTTTACCTATGATCGATACTATATCTGAAACATCAATGTTGAAATTGTACTCAGATAGCCGGGGTGCTTCTATCGGCCCCGTGTGCCTGTCGAACCTTGCTTTGTTTATGAGTCCCCGAGGATTTTGTCCTCGGTCCATCCTTTGATCACTTTGAGGTATGTGACGCCTTGGGATATTCCTCTGATTCTCTATGTATGGTTGATACCTTTCTTTGTTCAGCCTTGTCTCTCTCTCTAAAAGCCTTGATTCCTTTGCTAAGACTCTGCTAGGATATACCGAGCCTGAGGGGGCTTCCAATTGGTCGTCCTCTACCCTGATCTTCGACTGATACATGTTGTGTACATCCGCCCACACCACAGCAGGGTACTCGATTAAGTTTGTCTTCAACTGCTTCAAAGCTATCGAGCTTCGCTCATTCAAGCCCTGAGTGAAGGCTTGCGCCGCCAAATCGTCGGAGACCAGTGGTAGTTCCATTCGTTCCAGTTGGAAGCGTGATACGAACTCCCTCAACATCTCGTTCTCTCTTTGTTTGATTTTGAAGACATTAGATTTCCTTGTAATGACCTTGATGGCACCAGCATGTGCCTTTACAAAGGAGTCCGCCATCATGGAGAATGAATCTATCGAGTTTGGGGGCAGGTTATGCCACATCATGGGCCCTTTGGATAATGTTTCTCCGAATTTCTTTAACATAACTGATTCAATCTCGTCATCTCTTAGGTCGTTCCCTTTCACAACACAAGTGTAGGCAGTAATGTGCTCATTGGGGTCCGAGGTCCCGTTGTATTTCGGGAGATCGGGCATTCTGAATTTCTTCGGGATGGGCTTCGGAGACACAATCGATGGGAATGGCTTTTGCACGAACTTCTTTGAATCTACACCCTTAAGAATCGGCGGTGCAACTGGGATCTGATCGACCCTCGAGTTATAAGTCTCCACCTTTTTGTCGTTGGCCTCTATCTTCTTTTCGCCTGATTCGATCTTGTTAGTGAGGTCATGGAGCATATTTATAATAGCGGGGTCGGCTGCTGACCCGTTGTTGTTCGACCTCTCCGGTGCCTGTTCACCATGAGGAGCCGTTTGCGGCGGCACTGTGTTTGGAGTTTTTTGATGGTTTTGCAGCGGAGCAATGGCCACTTGTTGTGCTTTCAACATCTCAAAAATGACGTGAATGCTAACTTCTCTCTCCCTATGATCAGCGGCTCTCTATGCTTCATGTTGGTCTCCGTCACGTATACTTTCGTCTGTATGAGAGCTTATGTCGACATGCTGAGCGTTGCGCTAACCTTCATCGATGGGGATTTGCCCTGGTGCCCCTTCAGGGTTTTGTGGTGGTACACTGATACCTGAAGTAGCTGTGTCGTTCTCTCCATGGTCCTCAGGGCCGTTGTTTTCATGTGCATTCACTGAGTTAGACATTTTCTGACCTGAAATTGAAGATTCTTGGACAAGAAAAAGTGTAAAGAATAACTTGTGTTTTTAGAAAACCGGCACTAAGACAATCACTATTATTTTTAGCCCCACGGTGGGCGGCAAACTGTTTACCTCGAAAATGGTAATTACAATTATATTTGATTTTGTGGTTCTAAAAATACGTGATCTATTTTAATACCAGTTGTTTAGGCAATGGATGCTAAATGAGAGGTGAGAAAACGAAATAAAAGCGAGGGATAACAAGATTACGCAAACCGAGCAACGAGAAAATAGGATCTCAAGGTCGATCTGAAAGGGCCTCGAGGTTGAGCTCGGGGGCTCGATAATAGGAAGTTGAATGTGATTCGACAACGTCGAAGGCTTCTGGGGTGGACTCTTTATGATCAATAATGAGCAATGAATGAACAACAATAAAATGAAAGACAATAAATCAATGAGACAATTATAGAGAATGTTTGAATTGGGAAGCAGAGAATGTTCTTAGTCTTGTATATTGAGTATCCTCTCTGTTACAAAGTAACAAGGGTCCCCTTTATATATGAGGGGAATCCCAACATTGTACATGTGTAATTAATGCAAAGAGATATGGCTGTTACAACCATTTAATGCCACAATACGGGCTTGTACTATTTTGTATATTTTGTTAGCTTTAACCACGTGCCCCTTGGGCATTTCCCGTCTTTCCACGTTGATCTTCGATTTGCACTGCCTCAAGGTCGAGGGCCTTCGATATGACCCCTCGATGCCAAAACTCAAACCTTCGATCCTTCTGAGCGTCGTAATGATCGTAAAATCGGGCTCTCTATTTTTAGCCGTATACAAATGTCCAACTACTTTTTATCGAAATTGTATCATTTTCTGGTAGCGTAATAAGTTTGAATGTCCAACTTGCAAAACGCGTTAGGTTTAAGAGGCTATAAGTGTTTTGTATTGAAAGAGTTAACTTTTCTAAAGAGGTTAAAGTAATAAATGCATGAAAATTGAGTTAATGACAAATTAGAATTTTGGATGGCGAGGCACTACAACATTCGGGGTATTTATGCTGATTTATAGTGTAATAGGTAAATTTTATTTTAGCCCCGAACTTATAAACAGTCTCCCCTTGCTTCATATGTGAGTCAATTAATCAATTGTGCCTCAATTTTACATTACTTTATTTTGATTATTCCTCCAATCTTTTGTATCTATTCCATCTTATCCAATATTATTTGATCTCAATACTAAAGAATTTATCTTTTAAAGGAATTAGGGTGTGGACATGTGAGATGACTTTCCCACAACCCGCCAAGGCATGTTCAAAACTTTAGCATAAGGTCCACAACTATAGTCGACTTAAACTATGATATTAAAACATGCGACGATTTTGGTAAAACAACACCTTTTCTCTTGCTTTACTTACAAATTTTTTATTATTCATACCCTTCTCAAGTTTCTTTGTTAACATTTTAGTATAGCCATGTTTATAATGGCAACAGACCATGCCCTGACCAGGAGTCTCAAGATTCACCCAACGAAAGGCATACTGATTAGGCTCCACCCAAATAAAAACACCAGAAAATTAAATGGAGCAATTCTTCCACCTTAAACGACCAAATCTTTAGTTAATTGTAACATCTTAAGACATAACTTTAACATGGCCAAAAACTTAATAGCCTGGTTGGGCAAGCTGGAAAAATCGGCTTATTGTGAGAAGAGTTTTTCCCAAAAGTACTTTTCGAAAAAGTACTTATGGAGAGAAGCGGTTTGCTTGGCTAATCAATATAAAAAGCACTTTTAAATAATAATTTGTGTTTAGTCAAGCTTTCGAAACGTATTTTTTAAGTATCAAATTACGAATTAGAACATGAAGAGATATACTTAATAGTTAATATTGTGTACTTAAATAAATAATTTCAAAAATTTATCATGAAAGATAATAATTAAGTTTTTTATTTTATTGAAGTAAATATGAAAATAAAATAAATGTACTTTAATTCTTTCAAGATAATTTAAATATATCAAAAAATTATTCAACAAATATAAAAAGCATTCACCCCATAAGTCACTATATATTAGAAAGCTATCCTAAAAATAAGAAAAAATATTTATAGATTAATAACCTAAGTATTAAGTTTAGAATAAGTAAGGTTATTTTGGCTAATACATTTTACTAAGGGTATTTTTGGTAAAAAAAAAAAGTCAAAACTGCTTTTGCTTCTGGGAGAAGCTACTTTTTTCTGATTCTCGAAAATTACTTCTGCTTCTTCTCAAAAGAACTTTTTTTTTTCAAAAAAGCTTGGCCAAAAAACCTAAGTTTAGAAGAAAATAAAAAAGAAGCACTTTTGGACTAGGAATGAGCTTGGCCAAACACGCTATAAGAAGGGCAATTAAATAGTATATCACCATAAAGCTGCTAATCCTGTCCAACATTGTTACCATAAAGCTAAACCTTGATGCACAGAATTCACATCACCATATGTCCTTATCTCCCTTCGCCTACATATAATAATAGCATAAGTGAGAGTTAGCAATTTGCAAATGCTGAAATTTACCATTCTTTAAGCAGTGGTATAGCCCCAGTGGAAAAGGTAATGCTCCTAGACTTAGAGCAGGGTTTACAAAAACAGTTTCCAGGTTCACTTCTTGGGCTTAATCAAAACTGAATATATCATTTCTGCGTTCATTTTCTCACAAAGCATGTTCCAAAGAGGGAAAAGAAACTTATTAGGCAGTGCTGCTTTCATTTACCTTTGTTTTCCTCTTCAAATTATTCTCAACAAAAGTTAAAAAAATCACGAGCCAAAGAAGAATTATGTAATCTGCCAGCAAGCAATGCAAGTTACATAATCATGACATAGCAACACTCATTCTACATATAGTTTAGACATATGTTTCAGGTCATCCAATGCTTCCTAGTTCCTTCATCTCAAATAATCACTCTAGTTACAACTCAAATATTTGATCGCTCTAGTATTCACCTAATAACATTATCTCATACAAACATATTTTGAAGTTCAGTAATTAATCAAACTTGAACTTTCATGTGGTTTTCTTTTACCAAAAAACTTTTCAACCCTCTATTTTTAAGACTTTCTTCTTCTAGTACTTGTACAATATTAAACAAAATTAATATCTTGAACTGCATGTGGTGTCAAATAGTGTTGCATAAAGTTAGATACGAGTAACATTTTCAAAAGATAGTTGGTTCTTAATGAATGCTAATTTGTGGTGACTAATCTAAACCTTGCAGCAGCCTACTGAATTAAAACTCATGAGGTCTTCTATGAGATCGTTAAAGTTATGAAACTTGAAGACTAAAGCTAGAAATTTCAGCATGCCAAAATATAAACAGAATTAAGGAATGAATAGCAGTTCTCATTACCCTAGATTGGGAAATCCAAAGAACCTTCTAAACTTCGCACCACCTTAACTTGAAAATACAGATCTTCACCATCAGATGTCTTGACAGTAAGAGTAATATAGAAATGGAAGTCACGACAGCCACTTGCATTCACCTTCAGAATTTTCTCGACCACAAATTTAGTGCCCTAATATTAGTACAAGTGAACGCTTTTAGCTTTTTAGAGAAAACAAAAGGAAAAGAACAACTGGAAAGACAATAGAAACTGTGAATAGAGCATACCTCTTGAGCATTGTATGTATCAAGTGCCTGTTGAGCATAATCTTCCAACTCCTTAACATTCTCAGGATTCCTCAAGTACCCTGCCATGGGCCAGATGATCACCATCGAGCATCCACTAGGACAATCTTTAATGTCAAAGCCCTTGCAAAGTACAACTCAACCAATCAGACACAAACATCACCTACTGCATGCACCAGCGGCATAGCTAACTTATACTAGTAAGAAAGACATGTAAGAGCTAAATAATAAAGCAAGAAACAAAAGAAGGTAAGAGACATATATGTATATAGTTTGCAAATATTGGGATTAAGCAGAAGACATAATATTTGTGTGGTACAAAATACAAATTGAATATACCTGGCTCTCTTCGATTTGTTCGCGGTACCTCTGCCAAAGAGTTTTGTCGAACTTCTGATTGCAGCAAGGGCAAATTCCTTCTAAATAATACTTCATGACGGGAGTAGCTATGGTATCCTCCTGAATTTCGCAATCCGAATCCGATTCGGCTGATAAGTCTCCTCTTTGACCTTTATCTCCATCACCATCTCCCTCGTTCAGCTTTTGTTTCTTCTCCGGCGGCAAATCCGATGCGATTGACAAGCTTCTTTTATCTCCATCTCCCTCGTTGAGCTTTTGTTTCTTCTCCTGCGGCGAATCCGATGCGATTGACAAGCTTGATCCTGGTGGTGATGGTGGCGGCGGCTGCGACAGCATGCGTCTCTCGAACGAAAAACGAAAAACTACACCAAACTGGGGAATTACAGCCTTAGTATTTCAATAATTACTAAAGAAATTAAAATTACATAAATATTATATTAAAATTATATTTGAGTTAAAAAAAATAAAAGGAAAAGGAAAAGATATAACTTCTTAGAAAATGATGAATAATGATCATATTTAGCCAACTCAACAAAAGAAAAACTTTGCCTTAATCATCTAGTTCAAAAATTACATAAATATTATATTAAATTATATTTGAGTTAAAAAAAATAAAAGTTAAAGGAAAAAGTGATGATTGATGATCATATGTAGCCAACTCAACAAAAGAAAAACTCTGCTCATAGAAGTCCTTAATCATCTCAGTTGTTATATTAACTTAAAATTTACTTCAGTTTTGTAATTTTACTATTTCAAGTTCACAAGTCATCATACTTCTTTTTTAGTCTCTTGGCCTATTGCGCCAGCCATCTCTCTCTGTCTTTCCTTCGTTCATATTCTTAAAAACTTTCTTAGTTATTTATTTCAATTATTGAGTGCAGTTTTTAAATATTATACGGAAACCGGATGAATAGAAGTACAAAAAAATGATTTTAATATACTGAACAATAAAAATAATTAAATGATAATTTTTTCAATATGAAATTTATTTTAAAGAGTAAAATATTGGCCAATATTATGCATAGGGCCTTCATGTCTTTATCGAATCAATTAATCTAATAATTGATATACACAATTAAATAAATTCATATTTAGATACATGAAATACACTACATACAAGAAAATAAATTAGTTATAGAGTCTTTGTATGTAATTATGGACTTGAAACTGTTGTTCCTACTCGTACAGCAAGGGTCCTTTTCTATTTTTATCACTTTAACTTTCCTAAAATATTTGAAACTTTTAATTAATAACAATATTTTATTTCCTTGTATGGGGACATCGATGACTACTCCTAAATGAAAGGAAATTAATTAAATGAATAATTATTAAATATTATAAATATAATCAAATGACTATTTTGTCCGGTATAAACTATATTTTAAAGGAGTAAAAAAGATGGACGACATTTTATTAAGGGCTTTCGTGCTTTGAATATAATATAGATTAAAGAAAAATTTTGAGGCATTTTCAAGGCCCAAATTGTTAGCCCTATTTCCACGTAAAAATTGCACGGGCACCATATTTGGTCGCCTCCATTTAACCTATACTTATATTTTTAAAATTATTTAACTTATACCCTAATTTTTACAATTTCAAGCGTCTGCTTATAAACATTGCTTTATGCCCGCATGGGTTGCCTACAGCCTCAGAAAACAAACTTTTCTACTATGGCTTTTCTTAACTATTATGGGGCTGAGAGATGAGAGTAGATATATGTATGCTTTATTAAGCTTTTGAAACCATTCAGTCCCATCGTACAAAGTTCAATCGACTGCTTTTACGAAGAAAATCACTACACAAGTACACATAAAACCAGCACAAGGAACACTATACATTAACTTATGTCTAGATATAGGGAAAACTTCAGCTAAAACATATTGAAGTACAACAAATATAGAACAAAATTTCAGCTACTAGAATGCTCAAGTTCAATAATTACAAACAAAAACTTCAGCCAACCTAAGTTTACGCGAAAAACTTCAGCTAAAATATGCTGAAGTTCAGCAAATAGAGAACAAAACTTCAGCTAGTACGATTGTAGGACAAAAACTTCAGCTTATTTAGTGTTGAAGTTGTTACAAATGAACTAAATAACTTTAGCATCTTATGTTGAAGTTTTTTTAAAAAACTTTATGACAAAACTAATGAATCCAGGATAAAACTTCAGCTTATTTAGTGCTGAAGTTTTTACAAATGAACTACATAACTTCAACATCTTCTGTTGAAGTTTTTGAAAAAGCTAAAGTTTACTAGAATGCTGAAGTTTGCGTGATAGCCTTTGCTACTTCAGAACCGTATGCTTGAAGTTTATGCGAAAAGTGAGTATGCTTGCAATTTTTTTGCAAAGCAAATATAAGTTAAAACATGACCCAAAAAATGAGTATAAATGCAAATCCCTGCATATCAGATGGGCTCCACTTAAATTAGTATTTGTCATTTCACACCATCACAATTTACATGTTAACTACACATATTTAAGCTATCAATGACCATGCAGGCCCCGCTAAATTTTATCCTCACTCATCTCTTCCTAATTAAACAGCTATACTAATTTATTTTAAACTCAAGCGTGCAAACAAGTGTCGGTTAAAAGTTAAATAAGAGAAAGAAAATGAATTTTCATTTCATCATGTGCATTTTTCCAACGTCATTTCAAGGTTAACTTTATCTATAGCTCAGGTCCGTTAAACTAACTGCTTGATGAAAAAAAGAAAGTTTAAACACTATTTGAGTCGTCAAAAAAGGTTGTTAAATCAATTGTTAATATAAGAAACTTAGTTCAAATTTCAGGAATCTTTTTAAATATAAATAACAAAAGCTCCAGTTAAATAGAGAGAGAGAGCGCGCGCGAGCTCGCTCGTCGGAGCTGCTTATGATCAATGCTGTCGCTTTCGTGGAGCTACCTTAGGGGGGTTAAGCATAGAAGAGAAGGCAAAAAATAAGAAAAAAAATGGGACGTGTAGTGCCAGAATATTTGCCATAAAATTTATTTAAAAAATAGAATAATATTTTTCACCACATTTTCGATCGAATCTATCGTAAACGTCCAACTACTTTCTTAGATCGAAATTGAATCATTTTCTAGTAGTGTAATAAGTTGGTATGTCCAACTTACAAAACGCGTTAGGTTTAAGAGGGTATAAAAATGTTTAGCCTTCTTTTGTATTGAAAGAGATAATTTCTAAAGAGGTTAAGGTAACAAATGCATGAAAATTGAGTTATGACAAATTAGAATTTCGGATGGCGAGGTACTACAACATTTGGGGTATTCATGCTGATTTATAGTAATAGGTAATTTTTATTTTAGCCCCGAACTTATAAACGGTCTCCCCTTGCTTCATATGCGGTAGAAATGGCGTGGGGATAAGGCTGGCAGGTGGGCCGGGCTTGACCCGGGACCGGATCAGGCCCGTAGCCAATGTAGGCTTGTGGGTTAAACGGGTCGGCCCGTGGTGGGTCCGGTTTAGACGGGCATGTGAGCCCATATGGGGTGGGCTTGGGGGGAGGGCCCGGGACCGGCAGGCGGGCCTGGGCCGGTTCAAACGGGCCAAACGATTTTTTTTTTAAAAAAAATTATTTAAAAAATGGCCAACGGTCAGAATTTTAAAATCTAACCGTTGACCCTTTAATTTTAGCCGTTTGGCTTTTTTTAAAATAGTCATTTGGNTCACAAAATCATCAATCTCTCTCTAATTTTCTTCTATAATTGCTTACTTTATTATTGCAATTTGTGAAAAATTGTGAAGTTGGTGAATTGAAGTATTCAAGTATTCAAGTCTTCAACATTATACAATTTTCAAGAAGTTGTTCGTCAATTCGGTAAACTCTTTCCAACTCTTAAGTTTTGATATTATAGTTTTGTTTGTTTAATTTGTTTTCCTTATAATTGATATGGACGTTTCTTTGAAAATAATGTTTGGTGGTAAGGGAAAAGCTAAAATTGGTGAATCTAGTAGGCAAGCTACTACTACTCCCCCGGCCCCGGCTACCCGACCTAGACCTGTTACCCGTCCTCCTCCACCTGTTACTCTTGATAGTGATAACCCTTGTTTCAATTTACCGATAGTCAATTTATGCATGATCTTACACCAGGTTCACAATTAAATGATGAATATATGAATTCTCTTTATGGCATTCCACAGGAAAATGTTGATTTAGATGAAATGCAATCGGATTTAGATGATACACCTACTAGTCATGTTGCTAACCAAACTGATAGTTATCCAAATGATGTCCCGGCTGACCCTCCTGTAGTAACCCCTACTTTTAATAGGAAACCTTCTAAATAGTCTGAAACATCTCTTGTTTGGCACTCTTTTACTCAACTAAGAGATCAAAATAAGGCTAAGTGTAAAACTTGTGGCGTCTTGATGTCTTATAAATTTACTGGAGACCGTGGCGGTACGGGTAGTTTGACCAGACACATAATGAAACACCCTAATGATAAAACTAGATTACTTTAAATGAAAGCTAGGCATGAGGGGACAAGTGTAGGTACCCAGGGAATTAACACTAGTACCGGTTCAAATCTAGTTCAACCGGGAATTAACACTGTTACCGATGGTATTTTATATGACAATCCAAATAAAAATCGTGAAGAATTGGCAAAAATGGTTACTATTATGTGCTTACCATATAATTTTCCCTCTAACCCTCACTTTGTCCATTATATTAGAAGAATTT
>ML436000.1:4948-55481 GCA_005239525.1 Nicotiana knightiana | reverse complement strand
AAACAAAACTACAAGAAATTGCATAATGGAAATATAAAATAAGAATTACTAAATTGTAGAAATCGTTGTTCTTGCTCTTCAATGGAATTTTTGTTCTTCTCTACTATTAATCCACGAAAATCCCCTCTTATTTGTGTTTTAGGAGTCTATTTATAGGTTTAGGGCGAACCCTAACCGTGTAGGAGACTTCTATTTCACTTGGGAAACACTTAAACTCGTCAAACTCGGACTTGGGCGACACTGGAGACCCCTGGCGTTTGGTGGCTAACGTCTAGCTAACGCCAGGCAAGGGCTGGCGTTTCAGCCCTAACGCCTGGCTAACGCCAGGGTAGGGCTGGCGTTTCAGCCCTAACGCCAGGGTAGGGCAGGCTGTTTGGCTCTATCGCCCGGCTCTCGCCCGGGTGCCTCCTTTCGCGTAGTTTTCGACGTATTTGCATCATTTTAGCCCCGTTTCCATCTTCGCTTCACCTACACATGAAATAACTCCATTAAGCACATAATAAGTGTAATTTTATCATTAAAGCACATCAAATGTAAGGTATATCCCATGTTAAACTATGCAATTTAGTCTCGCATCAGTTGTCCATATTGTTCTTGAGTTAGGTGATGCATAATTCTTCTTTGTTCATGATGACCTTCCTCGATTTCTGAAGCATTAGGTCCATCATTTGGTGTTCCAAATACATTTGATGCAACTCTCTTCCCTTTATTGTTGTTACCGTAACTAGGATACCTTGAATTCTGAGGGTACACATGGAGTTTGAAATATTTGTCTTTACTCTGTCCTGGCTTCTTACAATATTCACAAAACATGCGAGGTTTGTTCGATAGATATCCTATTTTATTTGCATTGTTTCCAACATTGTATCCATTTGTATTATAATTGGTTTTGAAATTGTTCTTTCCTGCACTTGTATTAAGGGATGCAGATTTCATAACAAACTGGTTGTGTGGCTTAACTTCCCTATGTTTTTCCTCTTGAATAAATATGGAAAAAGCTTGTGCAATGTTAGATAATGGATTCATCATCAAAATATTGCTTCTCACAACAGTGTACACCTCATTTAAGCCCATTAGGAACTGAATTAATGTTCTATCATGCTCTGCCTTGTGCATGTTAGCCTTAGCTCCACAGGTGTAGGTGCAATTGCACTGAGCGTGTGCATTTAGGGTATTAAGTTCTTCCCAAAGCTTCTTTATTTTGGTGTAGTAGCCAGCTATGTCAAGTGTTCCTTGATTTAGATCACTGATTTCCTTCTGAAATTGATGGAGCTTGGCACCGTTAGTTTAGTCATATCTATCCTCCAATTCCTACCATAATTCCTTCGCATCTCTAACATATTGCAGGCTATTAGCCAAATCTTTCGAAAGCGAGTTGAGAATCCACTAAGTGACCATATCATCACATCGTTCCCATTGATCAAAAGTAGTGCGATTCTCATCTGGCTTCTTTCTTAACCTTTCCTGTGATGAATCCGACTTTGTTCTTCACTGATAATGCCCTAAGTACTCCTCTCCTCCAAGATCTATAGCTGGTGCCGTCGAAAGCCACCGGTACCAGCATTGTTTTGGCATTCTCTGATGGATGCATGTATAGAGGATTAGACGAATCCGTAGTTTCTTTATCTCCTGCCATGACTTAAAATGTATGAATCGACTCGCGATCGAAGAACAATAAAAAAACAGCGGAAGTGATTTCCTTATGTCATTTTGCCCTAATTGAATTGAATCTGTGATTTCAAAAGAAAAAGAATGAAATTCTGAGAGAGATTAGGCAAATTGGGTGACTAAAGAGAGCCTCAGAGCATGTTGGCTCTGATACCATGACAAAATACTGAAGATTGACGCTGCAATCGAGCTCAGATTGAATTCCAATGGAGGAAAGAGAGAACACCCACACTAGAAGCTTCGAGAAATAGACTGAAGCAGAAATGAATTTTTCTTACATCCCAAAATATATGTACAGTGTATTTATACACGTGTATAACTGGCACCAACTCTAACTTCCACTAACTACTAATCTAACTACCTTATTACAATAGTAGCCTAAATGTTTACAAAAATAGCATGTACAGAAATAGCCTATGTAAATGTAATATGACTAATTACTAAATAATCTCAACACTGGCCGACAAGCTGAAGTTATATCAAAACTATACTTTGAGGAAAGATCACAATAATTAATTAAAATAGTATTTTTATCCAATAGTATAAGCATTGACACGCACTCCGACATGGTAAAATAAGAAGTATTGAGGTCAAATATCACAGTCATTCGAAAAGCAAACAAAAAGTTCACATATTTGTATGGAAGAAAAAGATCACGCATACAAGTGAGCATGCATTTTGAGACACAATTTAACCAAGTAATTAAAAGTGTGTTTTATTTGTGAAAATATATATTATAATCGGATGGCAGTGGCTGCGTGCTTCTAATAGAAATTTAATAAATTAAACATTTTAAGCAGATAGAAATATTTGAATTGTAAACAGGGCGCTCTTAGACAAGAGAGTACTCAGGTCCATAAAAAAAGGTTATGTAATTTTTTGAACTCCAAGGAATTAAATTGGATAGGAATAAAAAAAAACGCAACCTAATAATGAAATATTGACTGAGAGTTAATTTGGATTTTTGTACTCTTTTTTCTTTCTTATGGAAGGTAATTTTGATTTCGAGAAAAGTATAACTTTTGTTACACTTTTTAACTTTTCAACTTATCAATAGCTGCCACCGTTTATGTCAATCCTTTGCTCTAACACGACGCATGCCTTTAAGGCACTATTTTTTTTTAAGCCACAATAAAATTCACCTTTATTACACACACATGACGTAGACAATAGTGAGTTCTCTTTTTTCTTTTCAATCGAGACCACAATTGTACATGAAATAACATCCCTCTTGCACCATGAAAGCAAGGGTTTCGTTATTTTTGTATATGAAATCACACAAAGGATATAGGAAAATGATAGAGTGCAAATTCAATGTCAATGATTATTCAGTGGGTCAAAACCTGCTAATTGCAAAATCTTGCAAATGCACCTGCAGCACTGAGCTACAAGAAAGATGGTTTGAAATTTAGTAGATTTTACTGCAGGAAAGTTAAAGAAAAGCCCAGCTTTTTTGGTCAAAATGCAACGAGGAGCTTACAAGGTTTTCCACAAAGTTACCTTACTTAAAAAGAAAAGTGTTAGAAAATTAAATGAGGATTATTTAATCGCGTAAAAATCAACGAATGAAATTTGTGAACGAGGTTTGAGAAAATACGGGTGGACATGAAGATATAAAAAAGTGATCATCTTCCCCATTGAAATATATATATATATATATATATGGAAAGATACCAGGGGCGGAGCCACCTTATAGGTTTGCGGGAAAAATACATTGTGTAGGTAGGTAAAATTTTCTTTTATATATATATATATATATATATATATATATTATGTATTGACTCCCCTTAATTTCATGGTATGTTTACTTTTATACATTTTGACACTTCTTAACAAAAATTCTGGCTCCGTCGCGAGAAGATACCACCTTTCTTTATGAGGGACATGTCATATATATTAATATTAACAAATTACAGAGAAACTTTGGAGGTTCTTTTTTTCTAAATATAGAAAATTCAATGTAATATAGTGATTGTACAAGTGAAAGAGGTAAAATTATATACTTTTCACATTAAGAATACCTACACATAAAAGGAGCTTTTATTATCATAGATATGATATTCAATGAATTATTTAGTACGAAACTAAACAAGTCGTTGAGCTAAGCCAAACATACACGAATGAAAGGTATTCTCATATATTTTGCAGCTGTTTTGAAATTTGGTACTCCCTCCGTTTTAATTTATGTGAATCTGTTTGACTGGACACAAAATTTAAAAAAAAATTAAGATTTTTGAAATTTATAGTCCTAAACAAGTCAAAAGGGAGCCAAGAGTATTTTTGTAGTTATAAAAGCTTCTCATTAAGGGTAGAATTGTAAGTTTAAGCTAAATTATTTGCAAATTAAGAAAGGAATTATTCTTTTTGAAACGGACCAAAAAAGAAATAAGTTCACATAAACTGAAACGGGGGAGTATAATTTTATTTTAAAAAAAGAAAACATATGTGCTATATGCATGTCGTAAAAATATTACGCAAAAGCATAAATATTTAACAATCTGAGTTTTCAAAATTTAGGTAAAATAAAATAAGATGTTAAATAAATTTCTCGAGCATCTTGAAATGCTTTAAAAAGTAGTATTGCTAATAAAGTATGTCGAATAGACTGAGATATTGTTGGGTCAGAGCCGGCAATGTTTGTCATTTGGTGATGAAACATAAATTAAAGTTTTGTGTTGACAGTGAAACAACAGATTGGCCCTATAGATGAACACCTAGCCACCACTGTTACGCATGCTCCTCGAGTCCTCGGCTTGCACCGGCCCATCTGTATCTGTCTCGTTCTTTCTTTTTTTCTTCCTTTTTAAACGGAGTAAAAATTTGAAGTTTAAGAATTTACGAAATTTAAATTATGCCTTATCCAAGTTATTGAATACATGATTAGATGTTTAATAAATTTTTTAAATATAATTAAATATAATATATAAGCAAAAATTATTGGCCCATGCCGATTTTATTCTTTCTGTCCTATTCTATCCTATCCCACCTTAGATTCGTTTTTTCGTTTGGCCCAAGCCATTTTTTCCCATGTCATAGATCATACTCCCCGTTTCGTTGGAATTTTGAAATAGGAAGATTGAAGGAAATACTTTAGCTGCTTCTGAATGGTCGTTTATTTTACTTTTTCTTTACCCATTTGATGATTTTGAAGGGAATATTAGGCGAATGTCCCGAAAGTCAGAGATACATAAAAAGATTAGGTTTGAAGAAAAGAATTACTCCTTCCGTCCCATTGTTTATGATAGAATTTGATTGGGCACACTATTTAATAAAAGAAAAACCTTTTTAAGCCATAAACGGTTATGTGCTTATAAGTCACCTTAATAAGTGTAAAATGAAAAGGTTTAAATGAAATTATTATTAATTTAAAAAGTGGACTTTTATGCTAATTGCATCTTATATGTTAGCAGAAAGTTACAGATGCTACAAATTGATTGTCATTGTACAAGGTTTCGTGCAACCAAACTCGTGTCTTATGTGTATGGGTCAAAATCTATCTTTAGAATATTTAAGCCAAGATAGTATTAGGGGAAGAGTTCCCAAGTCATCATTTGTCGAAATGGTCCAAGAAGCGGCGAAGTCTGTGGTCGAAGAGTCAACAAGGGCCGAAGTCAAGGTGTCAACAAGGGTCGAAGCCAATGGGGAGTACCTTTGACATAATTATGACGGCTCGTTTCAAGATAGAATATTAAAGAAAATATTCTAGTAGATATTTTTTGCACTTGTACTATTAAGGTTTCTTAGGAGCATGTTCCCTATAAATAGAAAAAAACACAATGATAGGGGACATGTGATATTTATTTGTACAAATACATTTTGACTTAAGAAAGAGATTTAGGTCTCATTGCTAAGATACAAAATTACCTTTTCACTAAGTTTCTTGTCTATACTTTTCCACCAGATCCGAGAATAACTCAAATATTCAAGGGGTTGTCCATCATTCATCATTATCAGAAAGAACATTCACTTATTCCATCCTTTCTTGGGTGACTCATTTATTCTTTTTACTTAAATGTCATTTATTGTTATTCATTGATATTGAATGCTATATTATTGTCTTTCATTTCTGGAATATTTATTACATGCTATCGCCACTGTCCGATCACATCTGCACAGTGTTTGTGCTCTTTTAAGAACTTCATCTTAGAGATATTATTGTTAGCTAAGATTAAACCTCATTTATATAAATTTAATTATTTGAACCAAGATCATATTTTTTGGTCAAATAATTTGGCACCGTTACTGGGGATTTCTTAGTTAAATTTTTAGTTTCCTCTAGATCTACAATTAACGCAAGTGACTAACATAAAAAGCCCCCGAGATCTACTTTCTTTGTGTATGCAAAACCTTACATCGCAGGTAACGAAGGAGAAAGGACAAAAATAACAAGTGACTTCCCAACCAACCTCGTGAATATCATCAACGAAAGCTACGAAACAGTAGGTGAGGACACGACGCCCAACGCTTCCCCTAGGCGAGAGAGGTCACCACCCCCACTGCAGCATAACAAAACCTAACGGAAAAGGGGCCTCCACGTCTACAGAGGAGGGGACGCCCCCAGTTGTGAAAAAACTTCTCGAGGAATGGATGACCGACAGGATAGCAAGCGTCCTCAACAAACCCGCTCCATGCGTGACTACAGAAACCACAAAGGCCTACACGATACAACAAACAGACAAGCAGTGCAACCATCCCCTCCCTCCAACGACAGGTATAACTCACAACATTATTGCTAGTGCAGGTGACAACGCCCTCGCTGCCAATCTAAAGAGGATGGAAGAAATGGAGAATGAAAAAAAATCACTCCGGGACCAGATGAAAGAACACCAAGAACGAATTGACAAGATACCGAGCGCTCCTAAGCTGCTGCCAAAAGGGACGCCGACAGATTCGTAGAGCAGCCGTACAACAATGATGCAGCCTGCATGCCATACCGAAGACCTTCAAAATGCCGCCCTACCTCAGGATATACGACATAACGATCGATCCTGAAGATCATGTGACTCACTACGTCCGTGAAAGGCAACAACCTCGCTAAGGAACAAGTGTCCTCCATTTTGCGGAAAAAGTTTGACGAAACCCTCTCAGAAGGGGCATTAACATGGTATTCGCAGCTACCAGCCCGCTCCATAGAAACTTTTGAAGAAATGACTGATAAGTTCGTAACCGCCCATGCCGGAGCCAAGAAGGCCGAGGCGAGAGTAAATGACATATTTACTATTAAGCAGTCCTTAGGAGAGGGACTAAGGGACTTCCTTGCCCAGTTCAACAGAGTAAGGATGACTCTGCCAGACGTATCCGAAGGGATGTCGGTCGTAGCTTTTCAGAACGGGCTGAGTAGAGAGGGCTCAAGAGCAACTAGAAAACTGTTGAGACGATTGATGAAGTATCCTCCAACCACTTGGGATGAAATCCAAAATGCTTATTGTGCCGAGGTCCGAGCCGACGAGGACGATCTCAATGGACCAACTCACCGGCTAACCTCGGTACAAGTCGAATCTTGAAAAGAACGAAGAGACAGTACCGAAAGAGATCATTCTATTCCGCAAGCTAACAGGGAACGACACCAACCATATGTCAGGGCGGCTTCCGCACCCTCCCTCCGCTATGAAGAAGGCCCGTCCAGGCCAAGGATAGGGACTCATCGAAACGAAAGTGGTATTCCTCCTTTATTATCTGCTCACAATTTTTATGTGTCGCTTACAAAAATAGTCTACGCTCTTGAGAAACTCGAAAAAAAGTGAGTTCCATCAGGAAAACGGGCACAAAATAGAATATTGCATCATCCTCAGACAGGAAGTTGTAAACATGTTACGGCATGGGCACCTCAAAGAGCTGTTAAGCGATAAGTGGAGGACCAACTTCGCTAGAGGACTTGAACATCAAGGCCTGCTGAAGCCATAATCCCCAACTCGTACCATCAACATGATCATCTGCGGCAATGGCGATGCCTCTATCAATGGCGTGAAGTTAACCACCACTCACAAACTCAAGCGTCTATCACCCGCGAACGATACGACAGACTCGAAGAAGGTATCATCTTCGACGAGTCAGATGCCGACAGTTTGACTTTCCCTCATAATGATTCCCTCGTTATTACTTTACACATTTTAGATACGGATGTCAAATGTATGATGGTGAACTATGAAAGTGGTGAATGCATTATCTATCCCCGAGTCATTACCCAAATAAGGCTCGAGGATAAGATAGTGCAGCGCTGCATCACGCTAACCGGTTTTAATAATTCAGTTGAGCAAACATCCGGGGAAATTACACTCCCCATCTTAGCCGGCGGCATGACTCTAGAGAGGACATTCCACATCATGGACCAGGCCACATCGTACAATGCCATAGTACGATGATCATGTATACACCCCATGAGAGTCATCCCATCCAGCCTAACGAAGTAATTAAGTTCCCGACACCATAGGGGATATTCAATATATTCGGAGAATATCGTACATACCGAGAATGCCACCACATTGCCTTGGACAAGACGACCATCCAATAGAAAAAAAAACAAAGAAAAAGAGGCATAGTAATCAACAAGGTCGAGGTCGAAGAAAAAAGAAACCGGGGATGTCATCATGGATCCCGACATGGTCGAGGCTGCAAGTTGGACAATAGAAGATCTCGACCCCGTTCAATAAGACCTCAACGATCACAGCAAGAAGGCCTATATCGGCTTTAAACTCTAGGAACCAAGTAAATTCAGTCAGTTCTTAATAGCTAATGCAAATTTGTTTTCTTTAAGCCATGCAAATATTCCTGGCATCCCAAAGGAAATCTCCACACACAAGTTAAACGTCGACCTATTCTACCCCCTAGTAAGGCAAGTCAGATGGAAATTTAACTCGGCCATCAATGATGCAGTCTGTAAGGAGGTGGAAAAATTGATTAGGGAGTCGAATTACCCCAAGTGGATTGACAACGTAGTGATGGTTAAAAAGAAAAATGGGAAATGGCGGATGTATGTGGATTTCACAGACTTGAACAAAGCATGTCCAAAGGATTCGTTCTCGTTACCCCACATTGACCAGCTCATCGACGCAACAGTCGGGCACGGACTATTGAGTTTCTTGGACACTTACTCAGGTTATAATCAAATTATCATGGAGGAAAAAGACCAGGAGAAGACGATGCTCATCACCCACCAAGGAACATATTTCTATCGGGTCATGCCTTTTGGACTAAAAAATGCGGGGGCTACTTATCAAATGTTGGTAACCAAGATGTTGAAAGACCAGCTCGGCAAGACCATAAAGGTATATATAGACGATATGTTGGTCTAGTCCAAAAGGGCAGAGGATCACATCGATCATTTTGAAATAAAGGTTCGACATACTCAGGCGATACATAATGAAGCTGAACCTGGAGAAAAGCGTGTTTGGCGTAGCCTCGGGAAAATTCTTGGGTTTCCTGGTGTCGCAGTAAGGGATCAAGGTCAACCTAGAACAAATCAAAGCTATTGAGGGGATACCATAACTCTTAACCACCAAAAATAAAGTCCAAAGGTTGACTGGTCATATCGCCACCCTATCAAGGTTCATTTCGCGGTCATCAGATAAACGCCACAAATTTTTTGGCGTACTTAAGAAGGAAAATGACCTCGAATGGACTTTTGAGTACGTCCAGGCTTAGTGAGAACTAAAGGCATACCTAGCATCACCGCCCCTACTGTCTAAACCCGAATCTAAGGAGCAAATCATCGTCTATCTAGCCGTATCCGAGGTAGTAGTAAGTGCAGTCTTGATCCGCGAAAATAAAGGTATGCAAAATCCCATCTATTACATTAGAAAAACACTTGTCGACATAGAGACGAGGTACCCATACCTTAAACAATTGGTCTCTGGCCTTGGTCGTAGCTTCATGGAAGCTTAGACCCTATTTCTAATGCCACCCCATCTCGGTCGTCGCAAATTTTCCCCTGAGGAGCATTTTGCATAAATCCGAGCTATCGATGAGGGTGGCCAAATTGGCCATTGAGTTAAGTGAGCACGATATCACATATCATCGTCGAACGGCGATAAAGTCACAGCACTCGCTGACTTCGTCGTCGACTTCAGTGCAAAAATAATGCTTGAAGTCGAAAGGGAAGTCGTCCAAGCTTCTATCCAAACAAAAGACCTTGGATCCTATACACCAATGGAACATCCAATGCATCAGAGACCAAACTAGACTCGTACTCGAGGTCCCAACAAGAGAAGTAATTCTCCAATCCATAAGGTACGCGAATATGACTAACAATGAGGCTGAGTATGAGGCCATAATTGCAGGGTTAAGGCTAGCACTCAAATATGGGGCGAAACGGTTGAAACTCCGCTATGACTCCCTGCTCGTAGTCAACCAAGTCACAAGGAATTTCCAAATCAAGGAACAAAGATTGCAAATACCAGACCGAAATCTGCAAGCTACTGCCTTAGTTCGACGAATGCCAGCTCGATCAAATCCCACGAGCACAGAATGCCGAAGCAGATGGCGTTGCCAAACTAGCCGAGCTACCAAAAGCATCATAACTGGAGATAAAAGCGTAGTCCACCTCCTCAACTCATCACTAGACCAAATCGAGGTAAGAAACATAAACTTAACTTGGGACTCGCGCAATCGTATTTTCACATATTTGTAGGACGACACACTCCCAATCGACAAAAAAGAGGCCAAGAAACTAAAATGGTAGTGGCCAGATACAATCTCCTTCATAGAGACCTATACAAGTGGACCTACAGCGACCCTATGGCGAAGTGCTTGGTCCCGAACTAAACCCAGCATGTCCCTCGAAGAAGTCCATGAAGGCCATTGCAGAGCTTACTCCGACAATCGAGCACTGGTCAGATGCCTCATACGGGCAAGATAATACTTGTCCACCATGAAAAAGGATGTTGCAGACTTCGTCAGGAAGTGCGAACAATGCCAAAAGTATGCCCCAATGATTCACCAAGCAGGAGAACACCTCCACTAGGTCACCTCCCCTTGGTCGTTCAACAAATGGGGAATGGACATAGAGGGGACCCTTCCACCAGGGCAAGGTAATGTACGATTCCTTTTGGTTTTAACTGGCTATTTATCTAAATGGGTGGAAGCAGGAGCATTCACTCAAATATGGGAATAGAAGATAATCACCTTTATATGGAGAAACATCATATGCCGATTCGGCCTATCCAAGGAAATCAGCTATGACAACAAACCCCAGTTTACAAGAAAGAAAATCGCCAAATTCTTCGAGAAATGGCATATCAAGTGGATACTCTCAACCCCATACGATTTAGTGGGTAACGTCCGAGAAGAATCCTCCAATAAGTCTATACTAAACATCATGAAGAAAAATCTCGAAGACGCCAAGGGAGTGTGGCCAGAAATGCTACCACAAGTATTATGGGCCTATCGAACAACTCCGAAGACGAGCATAGGAGAGACGCCCTGCTTTTTGGTCTATGAGATTGAGGCAGTAATACCGGTCGAGGTCGGAGAACCCGTCCTAAGGTATTCCCATGAAAGCGGCGCAAGTAATGACAAGGGCCAAAAACAAGAACTCGACGAAATTAACAAACGAAGGGACATGGCCTTCATAAGAATGGTCGCCCAAAAACAACAAGTAGAACATTATTACAACAAGAAAGCAAAGGTCTGGTCACTTAAAGTCGGGGACTACGTACTGAAAGCCATAACTCATACGAGCAAATATCCCCGAGAAGGCAAGCTGGGAATAAACTGGGATGACAAAATCACAGCCAAAGTGAACAAAGGTTCATTCCAACTAGAGACAATGGAAGGAAATCTACTACCAAGCAACTGAAATATCAGCCTCGTCAAATACTTCAACTTCTGAGAGAAAAAGCGTCCCCCAAGTCGTACTCTTTTTCCCTCACCTGAGTTTTGTCCCATTTGGGTTTTCTCAAAGAACATGATCCGCTAATTGAATCTGCTTGAAGCCGGCCTCAATAAGCGAATGGACTAACTGTATGGGTCAAAATCTACCATTAGAATATTTAAGCCAAGATAGTACTAGGGAAAGTGTTCTCAAGTCGTCGTTTGTCGAAATGGCCCAAGAAGCAGCGAAGTCTGTGGTCGAAAAATCAACAAGGGCCGAAGTCGAGGTGTCAATAAAGGTCGAGGCCAGTGTGGAGTACCTTTGACAAATTTATAACGGCTAGTTTCAAGATAGGATATTAAAGAGAATATTCTAGTGGATATTTTTTGCATTTGTACTATTTAGGGTTTCTTAGGAGCATGCTCCCTATAAATTGAAAAAGACACAATGATAGGGGACATATGATATTTATTTGTACAAATACATTTTGACTTGAGAAAGAGATTCAGGTCTCATTGCTAAGATACAAACATTACCTTTTTACTGAGATTTTTGTCTATACTATCCACCAGATCATAGAATAACTTAAATATTCAAGGGGTTGTCCATCATTAATTATTGTCAGAAAGAACATTCACTTATTCCATCATTTCTTGGGGGACTCATTCATTCTATTTACTTAAGTGTCATTTATTACTATTCATATATACTGAATGCTACATTATTGTCTTTGATTTCTAGAATATTTATGGATTAGTTACCTCATATAGCAAAGGTTGATACCTTATTTATTTTAAATATACCCTTTTAAGAAATTATATTCCATATCTACCTTTTGATTTTTTATAGCTAAATATCTATTTATAGTTACCTCCTACCCTTAAGCCATAAAATAAGCTTTGTATTTTTTTTCTCTCCCCTCAAATTCTAATAATCACTAAACCTAGAGGCTTAGGCTTAGAGTTTTTCTCCAATACAGTAGAAGACGGCGGAAGAATCAGCGGCGGTTTCTCTCCAAACCTGACCAGCACTAGCAGCGGCAAAATCAACTGCGTTCCGATCGAGCAATCGACAACTTTTAACTCGGGTGCAAAGGAGAGGATTATTAGGATGGTAGAGATGCCGGTGGACCCGATAGAGTCACCGAAATTCAAACACAAAAGGGTTTCTAAGGCCTCTGGTTCTCCATCTGTTCCTGTTATGCATTCTCATCCCCGTCCTGTTACAGTGAAGGACCAGCAGGATTGGAAGTTCCGATCGAGTTAGTCCTACCTGAAATCCTTCGTTACAAAGCTTTCGAACCAATTCTCCTCTTAGGCCGCCACAGATTCGCCGGAGTGGACAAAGACGACGGAGTTGGGGGGCTGAGCAACTTGAATTTTCTGTTAATATATTTCAATGTATTTCAATATATCTCGTTGTATTTTCATGTATTTCATTGTATTCATTGTCTTTTTTTCATTTTATTTCAATGTATCTCGTTGTATTATATGTATTTCATTGTATTCATTGTCTTTTTTTCATTGTATTTCAATGTATCCCGTTGTATTCTATATATTTCATTGTATTCAATGTCTCGCTATATTCCATGAATGTATTCATATGTTTTTTTAATTAATATAATTTATGTATTCAGATGTATTATATAATTTCTCTGAAGATTGCTATATTTTTTGGATATTTTTCGGTTTGAGAATCTTTTTTATAACTGGAAATATAAAATTTGTGTGTTATAATTGAGTTTGTTAAGTTATATTAGGAGCCTATTATGTTAATTAATTCACCTTCCGTTTAAAAATAGTGTAATCCCCTATTTCACGCCGTAAATGCAGTCGAATACAATCGAATACAATAATCTGTCGAGCTGTAATCCCATGTTTCACGCCATGAATATAGTCGAATACACTCGAATACAAAATTTGTCTAGCTGTAATCCCCCGTTTCACGCCTAGAAATGCTACTGTATTCATGAATACAGTAGCTTAAATACATCGAATACACTCTAGAAAATCTGAAAATATAGCTATAGGAAGTAACATAGTAAATGGTAGCTACAACTAGCTAATAACCACTAAACAATAGTGGTTTGTGAAACTGTCCGCCACATCTGCATAGTGTTTGTGCTCTTTTAAGAACTTCATCTTAAGGATATTATTGTTAGCTAAGATTAACCCTTATTTATATAAATTTAATTATTTTAATCAAGATCCATATTTTTTGGTCAAACACTATGTAATCCATTATAGAATAAGGATGTTTAGATGCATGATAGATAATTACATTTTGACAAATAGAAATGCTCTTCTTATGCATGATTAGGAACAGGTGATTAAATCAACCTTCCATTATGACAGAGTTCAC
The DNA here is from genome assembly GCA_005239525.1 of Nicotiana knightiana. Classification (NCBI taxonomy): domain Eukaryota; kingdom Viridiplantae; phylum Streptophyta; class Magnoliopsida; order Solanales; family Solanaceae; genus Nicotiana; species Nicotiana knightiana. The sequence goes on along the minus strand of ML436000.1, from coordinate 41,644 downwards.
CGCACTTTACACTTCAAATCCTTGAGAGGAAGTTTTCAGACAACATCCAAAAGGTCGGAAGTTGTAAACTAACCAAGTCTACTTCAGGCCAAAACTGAAGTTTGAAAACGTCAGACCTCAAGCAGAACTTTGATTCCAAAGTGATCAAAATTTATATATTTTGTAAATTTTTGACTATGTTTTAAATAGTGGTCCCCCAAGTGGCTATTTCTGCGTTCACCCATCAGTTATTCGACGAAAATATCCATACATAAATCAATCATTGGGCCAACACCTGGACTGAAACTATATTTCATTTCTGTTGACTATATTTTATACATACATTATGTTTAATCAATGGACTGAATATTCTAGTTCTTTTCGACGAGTTAGACCTCAACATCCCTAAATTCTCATTATTTATTTTCTAGTCTAGATGGTTTAATGTCTACTTGTAATTTTGTTGTAAAAATAAACAAAATACAAAATCCGTATAATACTGATTAATACTGTAAAAATATTTGCCGAGAACATATTTGTTTACCAGTAAAACAGTACAGTTGAATTTATATGTGGTTTCTAGACAAGTGAACTAATTTGATCCTGAAATAATGCAATAATTGAAGAAATATACAATACTTAGCCTTAGAATGTGGATGAAAAGGCAGAGATCATAATTCCATGAACGGTTTCCGGGAACTAACAATGATGATATCAAAAAGCAAGAAAGTAAGATTTTGTTAAGCTTTGTATTGAATGTCGTATAACTTTAGCCAGAAAATTTCTATCCTTTATAATGATAACTGATCTCACTATTTATAGTTATGTCTAGGGAGGGAGGTCCTAGGATCGCGTCCTCCTTTAATGCCAATTATGAGGGTCATTGATGAAGATGTAACGGTGAACATAAATGCCAAATTCTCTGTAACTGATTGTCACTCTTAATGCTGCAGAATATTCACTAGTAAATGCTACCGGGCGTAGAGCATTTACTACACCTTTATGAACGTTATCTTTTCCGGTGACAGGCGGAATGACCTTGTTCAATCTTCAGTCATCCCCGTCTTGGGTTCCACGTGTCCTCCCTTTAGACGACAATGTGTCATGTCATATTTTGTCCTATACAATATTACAATGAAAGATCATGATTTATCCGGTCGCTGATCAGCATAATACTAACTCAGTGAAAAGCACTTTTTCGAACCTTTCCTTTTACTGTTTTTATCCAGAAATTTCAATGTCCGAGTTCGTCACCCGGTATGAGAAAAAAGAGCAATAAAAGCAATAATCTTAGTTACCCTCAAAATCGGATACCAGTTGAATTTCTATGTGGTTTTAAGGATACATGATCTAACCTGATACAATAATGATAAATCATATTGAAATTGAAATAAATGATGAGAAAGTAAATGCAAACTACATAAGTTGAACAGTCTTAGCCTTGGAAGGTTAACCACCCTCGAGCCAAAAATACTTTTATCGATATCAGAACAAAATGACAAGAGAAATAGTGAGAACTAAAAATAATAATATACTGCTTTGAGATGTGTGTTACAATGTGCTTTACAAGTAAGCAGACCCCCTTTATATAGTAGGGGAATGCTACTTTAGGTGCAATTCTATAAAAGGAAAAAATCTCCTGGTTTGCTGATTTGCCGGTTCCATGGATATGTGCCGAGATTCCCACCACGATATCCGACCGGTTACGGATATTTCGGCCTTCTGCTATTTCGATCTTTTATTGGTTATACAAGGAATGCCTCTTTGAGCTTATTCGGGTCGGCGTCGATTCCTGGATCATGGTCTCAATATTTTCAAGGATGGACATTCTGACCTCGTGTTTTGGTTCGATGAGACTCGGGGTCGATTTTCAATCCCTCGCGTTCCGTGCCCGATCTCTCATGTAGTAGTCGAGCCTGATTTCGACCGTATATAGATAGTCAATCATTTTTTGGAGAGAAAACGACGAGAAATGATATGAGCTTCCAATTCTCACCTCGGTCCTCCGCGTAAAAAATGACTAAATGAACGAAACGTCTTGTCAATCACACCTTAATGAAATTAAATGCTCGTCAGTTGCTGGTCGGCCACTCCTGGCTTGAACCATCATTTGAAAATTATAAATACCCCCTTATTTATTCATTCAAACTTTACATCCAAACCATCTCTACTTTTGTCCCTTAGAAATCTCTACATTTTCTAGTACTTGCATCCTGATTTCTTGAGATCTTTGCAAGAACTTTCGCTTGTCTTCACTTCAAACCATCAAGTGCATCCCTTAGCTTCGTCTTTTTCATTTTTACCCCCCATTTAAAATAAAATGGCTATGACTTCAAAAATAGTTCCCCAAAAAGAAACTGCTTCTACATCACGGCCGATCGGCTAGGAACCAGCGACAAAACCTCCTCTTAGCACGTTTATTCCTGGCGGGTGTTCGGTGATCGCCGATTTTAAGGTTGAAAAATCTTCACCCGTCCCGGGCCCGGTGTGAGAAGATCTCGAGCTACATCTACTCGGTCACCCAAGAGATTATTCCTACAGTCAAGAAGGATTGAAATTAGGTCGGCAAAGACGTGGTGGTTCTCGGGCCCAAAGAAGATATTACTACACACATCGAGGGATACTTAAGTGTCTACACTTATCCCTTTATGCTAGTCCTGTTGGACCCGGTAATCATCCAGTGTTGCAGAAGGTACAATGTGTGCCTCGGTCAGATCCACCCCTCGTTCTAGAGAATCGTCATTCTTCTCCGGTTCTTTGTGAGCAAGATTAATGGATGCTCATTCACCGTCGACCATCTTACTCGCCTATACAGCCCTCGGCTCTTCGGGGGGATTGATTAAACTCTCACGCCAGGCTAGTAAAGCGCCGCCTCGAGCATCAATGAAGAATGAGATTGAGGTTGGCTAGGCCACTTTGCCTGACTGAGGACCTCAGACCTGATCCCAGCAGAGTATATGCCATTCCCTGAGATGTGGAACACAAAACGTAAGTAAAGTTTCGTTTTTACAAGATTTCATTTCACTCTCTTTTCCTTCTTTCTTATCGTTGTTTGGTGGTGGTGCACTTGTTTCTCGGGTCCCGGAAGCAGTCCCTCGACTCACGGAGTGGGTCAAGGGAATTATGTCACAGAAACCATATTACGAGCGCACTTGGCGCGAGCTTTCGAAGGGCTGGGTGGAGGCCTGTTCTCATGATGAGATTACTTCATTGAGTGGGCAACACTTAGGTTTCCTCCGTGCTGCTGAGTCCTTACATATTTCATTTTTTTTCTTTGCAGGTCTTCCCAAGGATGTCGCAATGAGGCCTCCATTCGGTGATGAGGATTTCCCCGTCGAGTCCCTTGCTCCAAGACAAGGTGAGGTGAAGAAGAGAAAAAGGTCTCTGAATTCTTCGAACTTGGAAAAGAAAAAATCTAGGAGAAGGCTGGTGCACAAATCCAATGAAAGCACCAGTGCTCCAGAGCTCCCACCGGACTCACTCCGCCAACTGAGTGATAAGTCCGAAGAAGAAGAAGAAGAAGAAGAAGAAGAAGCCTCTGAACTGCTAGCCTGCACGCGGTCGCAGTTCGAGCAGCGAGGGGACCCTGGACTAGAGAGAGGAGACATCGAATCACCTCGAATCAGGGGGGCCGATTAAAAGGCAATTTCCAAGGCCTCTGAACCAGAGAGGGGCGAGGTTGTTTTGCCTCAAGTAAGGGAGGACGACAAGGAGACCATGGACGGTGCTTATTAGGTAGAGGAAACTGCCTCGAAGGACGTACTTGGAGTGATATATATCTCTGAGTCGCCTTCATTTACCGATTCCATGATCAACGAGGCCTAGACGCTGAAAGGTCACCTTAATGAAGGGCCTCAAGGGGTGGTTATGCGCTCAAATTTCACCTTAAAATAGTGTAAAGCGGTCGAAGTCAAATATAATAACCCAACAAGGTTGGGGTCGAATCCCACAGGGAATAGGTGTGAAAATATTACTTTGGTAGTGCGAATCTCAACTTAAATCGTGTCTCTATTCCGTTAATGTAACAAGAATATGAGAATTGATTTTTGTAATAATTTAATTGCAATAGTGACAAGTATGATTAATTAGAGTTGTAATTTATGTGATTAACTAAACCAAGGTTGCGTCCCCTTCAATGGAGTGTAATGCTAAAGGGTATTAATATGATATATTTCTAATGGAAGGTTCTTTAGATATGCAAATGATTTCTAAATGACCACCTAATATTTCCCAACAATAGGGTAGTATTTCCTCTTTATGATTTTCCCAAATGTAAAAGAGTTACAATGAAGAGTAATCAATTAATTCTAAATAAAACTCACTTATTCCTAAGCGATTTTATTAAACAAGGTTTAAAGCCTTGAGTCTTTGATATTTACTCCTACCAATCCTAACTCACTTTTCCAAGCTAAGAAAGAATTAGTGGCACTTGTCAATGTTTGCAACCACCAACAATAAATGAAGAATGAGAAGTAAATAAATACCAACCAACCATTATATATATATTCAATGTTAAATACCCAATAACATAACACCCATTTAGGGTCCACAACCTTAGTATTTAAGACTAGCTACTCATGCGTAAAGACAAAAATATGAGAGTATTTAATGTCATGAAGCTTACAAAAATGGAGGAATCTTCACTTCTAAAGGTTCCAAAAGAGAGGAATATTCAAAGTGTGTATTGTAGCTCTAAAACCAGACAAGAATGACCCACAAAACCCCAATAAATCTATTTATAGTGGGCTCAAGCTCGGAGTCAAAAATGGACAAAATTGCCCTTCCAATTCTATTATGTGACCGCATTCTTCACGAAACCATCACATATGAAAACCCTAGGTTCCAGGTGCGTCGCCACATAGTTGATGTGCGATTCACATTTTTGATATGCGATCGCAGAGTTGCATCGCGTTTCTGAGCTTGGCTCCTGGCGTTAGAGATTTGCGGTCCATTCTGCGTCTCACAAACTAGTTATGCGATCGCATAATGGACCGCATTCTTGCTCTGAAATTTTTCCAAACATTCTGTTGAACTGTGCGATCCATTTGTGCATTCTGCGGTCCGTATAGCCGATATGCGCTCTCCTCTTGTTAATTATGCGATCGCATTTTGCTCTTTTCCTCACTTTCTCAGCTTTTTGATCTCTTTTCCATGTTCTTCAGTGTTTAAGCCTCATGCACTGCAAAACATAAAAATTCCATAAGTATAAAAGGTAAATGCTCTTAAAAACAAGATACAATCTAAGCAATTTGGTATTAAATGTGCCGAAATTCTCCGGCACATCAACACCCCCAACTTAAACTCTTTCTTGTCCTCAAGCAACTAAAACGACTCTATCCTAACTTAGACTACAACTACAAGACCGGAAACAATAACGACCAAGGACGATGTTAATTTCTAGTACCACAAGCATGCATTTTCATTTATTTACCTTTCATGAACAGTCACTGCTATTTACAAGGAAACTAATCAACGAGTGAACTTTGAGCCTCGACCAATTTGACAAAATGTTACTCTCAGCTGAGTGCACTTGCATCTGACTTAAAGAACTCAACTACTGTCAAACCTCACAGTTCATGTGCCTTTACCAAAAAGAAGGTCCCAACTCACAATATTTACAATGACATAAAAAAGGGACATATTTACAAAGACACTTACTCTCACAAAGAGTTTCAAGTGTTACAACACATCATACCATAGGCTTGCCCTTATTTTAATTCGTTGCCTATTTAGGAATATTTGGTTGGAGATACCATAAGGACTTTTTAAGCTTGTAATGTAGGCTTAGGGAAGGGTTGGATAATCATTTGGGTACAAATGACTACAACCTCCTTGAACACTACTCACATTTTTCTCTTTCAGTGCTCTTTGCTTCCTTTCAAACCCCATAGCCTCACTGGCATTTAGTTACCAACATAGAACTACTTGAAATACCTCACTAAATCTCTTCAAAGCTCCCATATTTATTTACATACATAACTCGTTTTCTTTTCTTTTTCTCTCAATTTTTTTTTTCTTTTTTATTTTTTTTTCTTTTGGAGCTTAAATAATTTTTACATGAATATTTTGAGGTATATATTCTACACTCAATGTAAAACCTTACCAATCTCCACTTTGACACAAAACCCCCAACTTAGGCTTTTTGCCTCATTCTCAATATTCAAGAAGGGACGAGTTCAAAAGAGATAATTATTTTACAAAACGGGAAATGTTTGTAATGAGGTGTCCAACAAAAAGGCTAAAGGTTCAAATGGGTAACTAGTGATAATCATGAAAATATTGGGTAGCTTGAAAGGCTTACTGGGTTTTCCAAAATCACAAAGAATGCCTAAGGTCATTTCTCCAACTAAATGTACTTATTATTAGCATTGAAAAACCAACTGGACAAGTTCTAGATGACAGAAGTAAACACGAGAATTACTAATACAAAATCTAACACACACGGAACATGACTATTTGGCTCAACATAGTTTTAGCTCACGAGTCAAGGCTTGACAACTCAAAGCTTTCATCATATTTACATGTATAATTTTAAGTACACATAGAGTCAAAAAGCGAGCCTCAAGTTCACACAGTGGATTGACTTTTTTTATAACGGAAGGGTATAGGTTATTTACAAACACACATGATTGAGACTAGACACTTACACCAAACCGGTCAATACGTTTTATCCTACTGCCATGGTTCTACTATAACACACTTGGAAAAGAACCTGGCGAAGAAAAACCAAGGGGAATTCATTGTTAATTACTACTGATGACATGCATACTACTATCTACTTGTTTTTTTTTGTTTTTTTACATCCACACAGATAGCATATGTACGAGGACAATACAAGTTAATGGTCAACAACATAAGTATGTACAAGGGTTTATCGATAAACTTGAAAGACCACATATAACATAAAGGGAAAACAAGTACAAAAGTTTGAGGGGCATACAAGGCTACCATTCCACCCCCAACTAAAAATCATGCATTATCCCCAATGCATAAGAAATGTAAAACAGAGTCAGGGGCTCCCTGGGGCGCACTAAGCGCTATGGGAGTCAGTAGGTTGCGGGGTGTCAGAGGGGTCAATGATTGCCAATGGAACTGGGTCTGCCAAAGTCCCAACTGGAGGTATGACTGCTACCAGTGGTGGAGGAGCTGCTGAAAGCTCAGCTGGATGGGTGACTGCTGCTATAGGTGGAGAGGTCTCCAAGTGTTCAGAAGCTGAAGAAGGGGTCTGAGAGCTGCTGGCCCCGCCTACTGATGGCGGAATGGCTGAGGATGTGACTGGAGAAGATCTGTCAGCTAAGGATCTCTGTATCGCAATCCACATCTGAGCATCCTCTTCCTTCTCTGCAGCTGTGGTGACGGCAACCCTTTTCCCTTCTCCCGAGGGCCCTCATCATCATCCGACCTTGAGTCAATAGCCTCCTCGTCAGTCTCCTTATCCTCGGACGCTGTAGAATGTCCGGAATCCTCCCCAAAAGGTATCTCACTTGGTGCAGAGGGAGGTGGAGGCTACGAGGCTCCAACAGTCGGGACTGTCTGGGTTGTCATCAATGTAGAGAAGTCAAGATCCAGCCTAGTCTCAGAAGTGCCCGCTCCCTGCTCTCCTTCCTTTGGTAAGAAGGACGAGAAATCAAACTCCAAATTCTTCAGCTTGTGGAGCTCAGTCTTTAGAGTAGTCACATCAGCACAAAGCGTTGGTAGGTCTCCGACCTCACCATGCTCTATCTTCTCAATCCTAGCCTCAAGCCCCTTCAGGCGACCCTCGTAAGATATATGTTGCTGCTGTAAGGCCGTCACTGATGACTGAATGGGGGTCAGGGCCTGCCTGATAAGTATGGGAAGGTCATTCAGGAGCTTGTCTACCTTAGCATTGGTGTGATGAGCTAGGAGACCGAGCTGTGAAAGAACTGGCAGTGCAACAGGTGGCAGAGCACTGGCCCTAGGGGTAGGCTGTGGAGTATCAGTGGATGCCTCTGCATTCTGAGGTGCCATAGGAGTCTGGGAGTCAGAGAGGTCTGCCTCGGTAGGAATCTGAATCTGAATATATGGAGGAGTAGCAGCTACCTTTGGCACCGCATCACTAATGCGAGTGATGTCGATGTCCTTATCCGCTTGGCCTTTCCTGTCAAAATGTGGCATCAAAGGAACCTTTGCAGCCCTGCAGAGGGCTGTGATCAAGCATGGGAAGGGGAATGGTGTCTGTTTCTGCCATGCTCGTACTCCTATCTCCTTGAAGATGATGTCACTCACATCAATCGTGATCCCGGTCATAATGCAAGAAATAAGAATAGCTTTCTCTATGCTTATTTCTGTCTCATTTCTAGTTGGGACCAAGCGTGAAATGACGATGCTGAGCCAGAATCTCCCCTCTCTTGTAAGATCCTCCTTGTAGATTTTGTACTTAGGGTCAATCCAGGTTGGGGTCCCTCTGGTAATCACAGATGCAACCCAAGAACGTTCGCCATCTTTGTTGGCTAATTTGGCAGTGTACTCAGCTGTGCTCGGGAACCCTACTGAAAATTAATGAGCATGGATGGCGGCCGTGTGAATGGTAATTCCTTCCCCCGAACCAAAACCTGTTCATTGAATATCTTGTTGCGTTTGTGGTGAGCATTCCCGGAGGCCCCGTAGGTGGCATAGAATTCCCTCACGATTGTTTCATTATACTCCCCGGGTAGCTTTGTGAAGCACTCCCACTTTCTAGCCTTGATGTTTTCTAGAATGTGGGGATATTGCTCTTGGAGGCCATTGAGACTCAGCTGCTTCTCTGCTAGTATCTTCCGCTTTTCAAGCCCCGCTTTATACAGAGATCTGGAGTTAGGGAGTGGGAACCTGAGCTGATCATCATTACCCTGTTTCCTCCTTGCCTCAGCCATTAGATTAACCTCCGGCAAAGTTTCCTCCTCATCAGACTGGGAAGAATGTTCATCAATAAATTGTGGAGGTGCTTGACGTGAACATTTTGCCGGAGGTGCTTGCCGGAGTGAGGAGGCCCTTTTACTGGCTAAAGGTATATGTTTGCGAGGCATATCTGCAAAGAAAAGATGTGTGAGTGGTGTAGCAGACATAAGCAAAATTTTAACTGAAAAAATCCACTATGCGATTGCATAACCACTATGCGGATCGCAAACCTATCGCAAAGTTGATAACTGTTTGAAAGAATCAACAATGTGATGACATATGCAATTGCATACCCATTATGCGGTTCGCATAGTCATCACAAAATTAAACACAAAATTAGTGAAACCACTATGCGATCGCATAACCTACCGCAAAGGTGAGTCTGCGATCGTAGAGATGTCGCAAACAACAAGTTGAACTGGGGATTACACTGTGCAGGTCTGCGATGGCTCTGCGGTCCGCATATCAACTATGCGATCGTAACTGTCATAAACAACGAGTTCAACTGGGGCTCACACTGTGCAGGTCTGCGACGGCTCTGCGGTCCGCATATCTACTATGCGATTGTTGATCTATCTCATTGTGGTCACTCCCTCCCTTGACCTAGGGTTTAGAATGAGACTGAGAATGCTATCGCACAACGAGTATGCGGACCGCAAACCTCATCGTCCTCAGAGCTTTACGCAACCCATCAACGGCTATTCGACTTTTACTACCTACCAACCCTTATTTACAATTGTTTTCCACAGGTCCCCCTTCCTTTTACGAGCAGACACACACCCAGAGATAACAGGGAAACAAAACGTGCAAAACTAAAAGGATCAAACGATTTCAAAGAATTTAATCCTAGACAAAAAAAAAATTATTTACCAGGGATTGAGATGATAAGAGAGAAACGTACCAGATGAGGACGAAAATGAATCAAGAATCAAGATGATACTCCACAGATGTCGTTTTGTGTTATGTCGTTTCTCTTTCGTTCGTCGTTCTTTCCCTTTTTTTTTGTTTGTTTTGGTGTTGTTTGTGTTAGTGAGAATGAACGGTGCGTGAGAGCGTAGGGGATTAGAAATGCGAAAAGGGGAGGGTACTTACTTGGCCAATATGCGATGGAAATTTTGCCGCATAGCTTAGTATGCGACAGCATACTGGTTATGCGGAGGTGTATTCATAGGCTACCCAAGTTTCACAATGCGATGCACTATGCGATCGCATAACGGAAATGCGGTTCGCATAGTGCACCTTGGCATCGCATTTCATCCATCCGAAAATGCCAAACTCACTGCCCAGGTCTGCGATAAGAATGCGGTCCGCATAGTGCAAATGCGATCGCATTTGTGTCGCAAACTGGGAAGTTTTTTTTTGTTTTTTTTCTTTCAACTTCCCTTTCACTTGTAAGTTTACCCTGTTCTTGTGGTCTTTTGAACCACCTGCACTCTAACGCACTCTCTAAATTTCTCAAAGAACCCCATTTACTCAAAAACCAAAATTTAAAAGACACAAGAGTGTTACCACACATGGGTTGCCTCCCGTGAAACGCTTGATTTAACGTCGCGGCACGGCGAAGTTGGCATTCTTTTGAATTCATTCATCGATAGGGCAAGGACCATCCTTGAGAGCCAATTGCTCTACCACATGCTTCTCTCCATCTGTGCCCAGGTAGTGTTTGATGCGTTGGCCATTTACTTTGAAAGTGCGGAGCCTGTCCTCAGTTGCTAATTCCACAACGGCAAATGGGGACATATCTACCACTTTGAAAGGATCGGACCATTTTGATTTGAGCTTTCCCGGAAACAGTTTGAGTATTGACTTGAAAAGCAACACCAAGTTCCCGGACTTGAACTCCCGTTTCAAAATCTTCTTGTCATGGACAAATTTCATTATTTCCTTATACACAACTGCACTTTCATAAGCATGGAAACGAAATTCCTCAATTTCATTGAGTTGAGTTAGCCTCAAGTTTGCAGCTTCAGTCCAGTCCAAATTCAACTTCTTTAGAGCTCACATGGCCTTGTGCTCCAGTTCCACAGGTAGATGACAAGCCTTACCGAACAATAACCGGTAGGGAGAAGTACCAATGAGAGTTTTGTACGCCGTGCGGTATGCCCACAATGCGTCATCCAGCTTCCTTGACCAGTCGGTCCTTTTTGCATTCACTGTCTTTTCTAGAATGTTCTTGATTTCCCGATTGGAGACTTCTACCTGTCCACTTGATTTGGGATGATAAGGAGTGGCTACCTTGTTCTTGACACTGTATTTCTCTAGCAGCCTAGTGAAAGCTTTGTTGCAGAAATGAGAACCACCATCACTAAGAATGGCTCTAGGAGTGCCAAACCTCATGAATATGTTCTTTTTTAAAAATCCAGTCACACCTCTTGCCTCATTGTTTGGCAAGGCAATAGCTTCAACCCATTTGGACACGTAGTCCACAGCTACTAGAATGTACTTCATACCACAGGAACTCACAAAGGGCCCCATAAATTCAATGCCCCACACATCAAAAATTTCAACCTCCATCACGAAGTTCATAGGCATTTCATGTATCTTGGAGATTGATCCCTGTCTCTGGAATTGGTCACAAGATTTGCCCATTTGGTTGGCATCATGATAGAGGGACGGCAAATAATAAACACATTCAAGCACTTTTGCCAATGTCTGATTTCCTCTGTGATGACCACCCACCGGTGAATCATGGCATGCTTTCAGAATTTGCATCATTTCTTCCTATGGAACACACCTTCTAATAATTTTGTCCGACAAATACGGAACAAGAATGGCTCCTCCCAATAATATTGCTGACACTCTCTTAAGAACTTCTTCTTTTGGTATGCTTCGAAATCATCCGGGATTAGGTCACTAACCAAGTAGTTGGAAATGTCGGCGTACCAAGGAGTGTTTAAAGAAGATAATTCCAAGATATGCTCATCAGGAAAGGAATCATTGATATCAAGATCATCTTTTGGTCGCCCGTCTTCTTCAAGTCTAGAGAGATGGTCTGCCACTTGGTTCTCGGTGCCCTTGCGGTCCTTGACTTTAAAATCAAATTCCTGTAACAAGAGGATCCACCGGATTAGTCTTGGATTGGCATCTCTCTTTCCATGAGGTATCAAAGAGCGGCATGCTTAGTGTAGAGCACCACTTTAGATCCCAACAAATAAGCTCGGAACTTCTCAAAAGCGTACACAATAGCAAGAAGCTCTTGCTCCGTCACCGTATAGTTCATTTGTGCACCATTGAGTGTCTTGCTTGCATAATAAATCGGATGAAGAACCTTGCTATGCCGTTTACCCAAGACTGCTCCAATTGCTACACCACTGGCGTCACTCATGAGCTCGAATGGAAGAGACCAATACGGTGTGACAATTATAGGTGCCGTGGTGAGCTTCACTTTGATCTCCTCAAATGCCTTGAGGCACTTGTCATTAAACAAAAACTTGGTGTCTTTCTCAAGGAGCTTGCACATAGGATTTGCAATTTTAGAGAAGTCCTTGATAAAACGCCGATAGAATCCGGCGTGCCCTAGAAAGCTTCGAATAACCTTTACCGATGTTGGTGGAGGAATTTTTGAGATGATTTCAATCTTTGCCCCGTCAACTTCAATGCCATGTTTTGATATCTTGTACCCTAAGGCAATTCCTTCGTCCACCATGAAGTGGTATTTTTCCCAATTAAGCACGAGGTTGGACTCCTCACATCTCTTGAGCACTTGTCTAAGGTTATCAAGATAATGCTCAAAAGAGTCATCGACTACTGAAAAATCATCCATGAAGACCTCTAGGAAATCTTCCACCATGTCAGAGAAGATGGACATCATGCATCGTTGAAAGGTAGCCAGAGCGTTGCACAAACCAAACGACATCCGGCTAAAGGAAAAAGTTCCATACGGGCAAGTGAATATGGTCTTCTCTTGGTCTTCCAAGGCTATATTGATTTGATTGTAATGGAATACCCATCGAGGAAGCAATAGAAGGATCTTCCCGCTAGCCCATCAAGCATTTGATCAATAAAAGGCATAGGGAAATGATCCTTGCACGTGGTATTGTTGAGCTTCCGATAATCCATGCATACTCTCCATCCGGTGACCGTCCGTGTGGGTATAAGCTCATTATTTTAATTGTGAATCACCGGCATGCCCCCTTTATTTGGTACACATTGTACCGGACTCACCCATGGACTATCCGCAATGGGGTAGGCAACCCCGACATCCAACCATTTGATTATTTATTTCTTGACCACTTCCTGCATTGAAGGATTTAACCTTCTTTGATGTTCCACACTTGGCTTGATCCCTTCTTCTAATTGAATTTTGTGCTCACATATCCCGGCGGGGATTCCTCGGATGTCCGCAAATGTCAATCCAAGTGCTTGTCGGTGCTCCCCCAAGACATTCAACAATTCATCAACCTGCACATCATTCAACAAAGACGAAACGATTACCGGTAAAGTGTTATTAGAACCGAGAAATTTGTACCTCAAGTGTGATCAATGATTGAAGGTTTTGCGGGAGGAGTAGCTCGATTATCTAAGTCAAGAGAGAGCTTCTTTGGTGCATATGTATAGGACCCACATCCTTCCAATGCGTTCACTATTTCAACATACCCCTCGATGTCTTCACCATCAAATTTCACCAAGATTGCCGCCAAAGCCTCACCGAGGCATTCTTCTTCCATATTCATCTCAATAGAATCTTCAACCTCACCAAATACATCAATGACCGAGATTCCTTCGTATGCACTTGGAAATTTCAAACCCTTGCTAGCTTGGAAGGTGACTTCCTCATCATTCACTCGGAACTTGATTTCATGTCGTTCAGAGTCCATTAAAACTCTTCCCGTCACAAGGAATGGTCTTTGTAGGATGATAGGAATCTCCTTGTCTACCGCAAAATCCAAAATGACAAAATCGGCGAGAGAAGGAACTTCCCAACCTTTACCAAGACATCATCAACAATGCCCCGAGTTTCTTAATTGATCGGTCGGCCATTTTCAATCTCATGCTAGTGGGTCGTGGCAACCCAAATCCCGCTTGCTTGTAGATAGCAAGAGGAATCACATTTATGCTAGCCCCATTATCACAAATTTCTCTAGCAAAGTCTCTCAACCCGATGGTACATGGGATAGTGAATGCTCCCGGGTCTCCTTTTTTTTCCAACGGTGGTTGTAGCAATTATCGAAAATACCCAATGAGTGAAGTTCACCACTTCATTCTTTGTAGTTCTATTCTTGGTCATCAAATCTTTCAAGTATTTGGCGAACCCCGGCTTCTTGGAAAGCCTCCAAGAATGGGATGTTTACCGACAATTATTTCAAGATGTCATAGAACTTTTCAAACTTGCCATCGTCCACCCTTCGTGCAAGCCTTTGAGGGAATGGAGGAGTAGGTCGAGGAATTGGTGGAGGAGCTTTTGGAGTCTCCTTCACTTTTTCCTTAACCTCTCCATGCTTTGCTTCTTGGATTTTTACCTCTTGGGAGGCCTTCTCAATTTCAATAACAATAGGCAACTCAACTTGTGCTTCCACTTCTTGATCAAGATTTTCTACATCAACCACTTGTTTGCTTTCATCTTGAAGCACCTTACCCCTTCTAGTGGTGATGGCCATGCAATGAGAAGATGGTCCTCTTGCACCACCTTTTGGGTTGACAATAGTGTCACATGGAAGAATACCCTTTAGCTTGGGAGTTTGTTCTTGTGACAAATCTCTCATTTGCATCTCGAGATTTTGAATGGAGGCGGTGTGTGATACCACTACCTCGGACATGTTCTTCATTGTTGCATCACTTCGCTCTTGATTTTGCAAAATTCTCTCTAGCATCCCTTCCATTTTGGACTCATTCGACGGCCCTTCCTTGTATTGTGAGGAGTTGGAATATTGCCCTCTTGGTGGAACATAAGGGTTGGAACTTCTATTGGCATAATTGTTGTTGTTGTTGTTCCAAGATCCTTGACCACCTTGATCATTTGGCCAATTTTGTTGGCCTTGCCCTTGCAGGTTTGGACTCCAATTGTTTTGTTGGCAGAAACCACCTTGAGAATTTTGGACATAATTGGCTTCTTCAGAATCTTGACTTCCCATTGATTTCATGTCTTTCACCATATTTACCTTTTTTGTTTGACTCTCAGTGAACATCTTTGTCAACACATCAATGTTGGTAGCAAGACCGACAATCAATTGGTCTCTCTCTTGATTGTCTTTAACCATGTTGGTAAGAGAGGGAGTACCATAGGAAATTCCACCGCTAGCATCCTACGAGTGCCATGCTTGATTATGCTTTGCCATTTTGTCTAGAATTTGAGTAATCCTTGCGAATGACTTGTCCATGAATGACCCATCTGCGACATTTTTAGCAATGGACTGGGATAGTGGGTCCAAACCCATATAGAATTTCTCCATCAAAATATGGTCTGGGAACCCATGATTTGGTGATCTCACTAGGTATAGATTGAACCGGTCCCATGCCTCGTGTAAGTGCTCCCCTGGCAATTCCTTGAAGAAAAATATTTTATCTCTGAGATCTGACTTTTTGCTATTTGGGAACCACTTTTCTAAGAAGGCTCGGACAAGCTCAGGCCATGATGTGATAGAATGAGGATGTAAGTTTTGAAGCCATTTTTTCACTTCTCCCGCCAACGAGTACTTGAACACCCGCAACCTCAAAGCATCATCTGTCACATTAGTTTGTTTGTGCATGGCGCATACACCCAAGAAATTCCTTAGGTGTTGCGTTTGATCATCATCCGTTGAGTTATGGAATAATCCTTCCTCTTTTAGCATTAGAATCATCCCATGATTCACTTTGAATGTAGAGGCATCAACCACCGGAGGGAGGATAGCCTTTGTGTCATCAAGATATTCTTCGATGTCGGTGAAAGGGTTATCCTCTTCATCGTAATCAACGTTGGCCATTGTCACCTAGTACACGAAACAAAACGAGCAACGTGTGATGGAATATAAAAAGATATAAAGTAAAGTACACATTATCTAGTAATTTCAAAACCGTATTCCCCGGCAACGGCACCAAAATTTGATGCGCTCAAATTACACCTTAAAATAGTGTAAAGCGGTCGAAGTTAAATATAATAACCTAACAAGGTTGGGGTCGAATCTCACAGGGAATAGGTGTGAAAGATTATTTTGGTAGTGTGTATCTCAACTTAAATCGTATCTCTATTTCGTTAATGTAACAAGAATATGGGAATTGATTATTGTAATAATTTAATTGCAATAGTGACAAGTATGATTAGAGTTGTAATTTATGTGATTCACTAAACTAAGGTTGCGTCCCCTTCAATGAATTGTAATGCTAAAGGGTATTAATATGATATATTTCTAATGGAAGGTTCTTTAGATATGCAAATGATTTCTAAATGACCACCCAATATTTCCCAATAATAGGGTAGTATTTCCTCTTTATGATTTTCCCAAATATAAAAGAGTTACAATGAAGAGTAATCAGTTAATTCCAAATAAAACTCACTTATTACTAAGAGATTTTATTAAACAAGGTTTAAAGCCCTGAGTCTTTGATATTTACTCCTACCAATCCTAAGTCACTTTTCCAAGCTAAGAAAGAATTAATGGCCCTTGTCAATGTTTGCAACCACCAACAATAAATGAAGAATGAGAAGTAAATAAATACCAACCAACCATTATATATATATATTCAATGTTAAATACCTAATAACGTAACACCCATTTAGGGTCCACAACCTTAGTATTTAAGACTAGCTACTCATGCTTAAAGACAAAAAGATGAGAGTATTTAATGTCATGAAGCTTACAAAAATGGAGGAATCTTCACTTCTAAAGGTTCCAAAAGAGAGGAATATTCAAAGTGTGTATTGTAGCTCTAGAACCAGACAAGACAGACCCACAAAACTCCAATAAATCTAATCATAGTGGGCTCAAGCTCGGGGTAAAAATGGACAAAATTGCCCTTCCAGGTCTACTATGAGACCACATTCCTATCGCATAACAGGAATGCGGTTCGCATTCTTCACGAAAACATTGTATATGAAAACCCTAGGTTCCAGGTGCATCGCCGCATAGTTGATGTGTGATTCGCATTTTTGATATGGGATCACAGAGTTGCATCGCGTTTCTGAGCTTGGCTCCTGGCGTTGGAGATTTTCGGTCCATTCTGCGTCAAACTAGTTATGCGATCGCATAATGGACCGCATACTTGCTCTGAAAATTTTCCAAACATTCTGTTGAAATGTGCGATCCATTTATGCATTCTGCGGTCTGCATAGCCGATATGCGGTCTCCTCTTGTTAATTATGCGATTGCATTTTTCTCTTTTCCTCACTTTCTTAGCTTTTTTATCTCTTTTCCATGTTCTTGAGTGTTTAAGCCTCATGCATTGCAAAACATCAAAATTCCATAAGTATAAAAGGTAAATGCTCTTAAAAACAAGCTACAATATAAGCAATTTGGTGTTAAATGTGCCAAAATTTTTTGGCACATCAGGTGGCAGACCCCTTTCACAATTATTTTGACGGCCTAGACTCTATCGCCACGGAGGACATCACCGGGTTGGGTGACTTACCGGTGCCAAGGACGAGTTTGTCTTCGGGGACTGGCATGCCTTCTTCAATTCCAAAACTAGTTGACCAGTTCCTAGCTCCGAGTGCGAATCCTGACCGAATAAATTGGTCATTATGTCTATTTCGGATGATGCCCGGATCTTTTCTGCCCCCGTAGGGATTGCCACTTATCTTTGGTGTTTTGTGACCGAAGAGGATCAAGCCAATATGACCGAGGTGGACGTTCCCTACCTGTTCAACAAAGCATAACATGCGTTAAATTGGGTAACTTTGCATGCCTCTCGACAACCTCTATTATGTACTTAGATTATGTCGCAAATAATCGTAACTTCTTTCTTTGTTCTTGCAAGCCTCGATGCTTCATCAAGAGACTTTTCTCCGATATTGGTAAGAGTTAAACCAACACGAGGCTGAGACTTGAGGGCTCACTAAGAAGAGGGATGCTTACAAACTTCTCAGTGAGAAACTCCAGGCTGAGCTAGAGGCGGCTCAGAAGGAGCATGCCGACCTGGTCGAGCACGTAAGAAGAGTATTTGAATTTAGTGAAGATGAGTCAGACACGGTGGCTAATGGTCCGAACCCGCAGGTTCAAAAGAAACTTTATCATATCGAGCATCTCCAGGCGGAGGTGGATGTAGTAAAGGCCAAGGCCGAATAATTGAAAAAAACATGGACCTCTTGGCCTCGGATAAGGAGACTGTCGGGGAAAAATCGGCTTTGGCTGAGGTCCAACTTCGAGCTGCAAAGGAAAATTCCTTGGTGCAGGCCATAAAAAATTGAGGAGATCCAGTCTCAACTAAGTTCGGCTGTCTTCTATCAAGATAATATGCCCAAGGAGCTTGAGGCGGACAAATCGTAGGCCAAGGTAGTTAAAGTCGATGCCGACGAGATGGTGGCCGTTTATAAGGCCGGCTCCAAGGCGGCTTAGGTTCGAGCAAAGGATATCATCGAGCATGCGAAGTGGCAATCTCAAAGGGAGGCCCTCGTGGAAATTCATGCTCGGCGTTTCAAATTATTGGTTGAGATTGAGAGTGACAAAGATTTCAAAACCGAGGCTAGAAAATTGGCCTATCTGGAATATGATGAGGAGTCTGAAGATTTGGGTGAGTCCAAGGGCGGCGGAGACCCCGAAGGTGAAGAAGCAGCTCCCGGCGAAGACTAGGCCAATTAGGCTTCTTTTTAGATGTTTTTTGTTTTTTGGTTTTTGTACTACCCTTTTGTTGAGGCTGTTTGGCCTTTGTAAAAATTTGTATCAGGGTTGTTCGACCCTTGTAAAAGAATTTTTGATATGTATATAAGGTTTTTTCCTTTTAACAGCTTTGAAGTTTCCATCTGCTTTATTACTTATATTTGCAGAGATCGAAATGCCTCATCACGAAAGAGTTAGGTTATGTTCGGAGGTTCGAACAAACCTTTCCTTTAACATTTATCTTGTTTTTGGGCATCGTGGGGGTTCGGTGTGACTGGAAATTCTTTCCCCAAAGTACTTAGACTTTTTCAGATTATAGTTTTCCGAGGATAGCCTTTAGAACCAGTTAAATTTTAAGGCCTTGTTTTTTTTTGCTACGAGTCTCAGACGTCTCTGAGCCGCGTTAATTTGGTTATAGCCTTTTTGGTTTGGATGTTTCCCAGTGGTCTCGCTATCCCAAGTTATCCGGCTTGCCTAAGATAACATTCCCCGAGTGGGGGTGCTCGTGGCCCTTAAAATTCGAGCGTTGCCTAATAGGTCTTATGCCCCTGAGATCTGATAGATCGGACCGTCCGAGTTTTTTTTCGTACGACAGTCCTCGAGTGGGAGTGATTGTTCAAAATCAGATTAAGGTGGCTCTTAGGCTCGTTACTTTTAGGGGATCGGATATAGGAAATTCTGCGAGAAATGCAAGAAAAAATATTAAAGGACAAGATGTTTATGCGCAAGGAAGATACTTCTTTCTATTCTTGTGCATAATAGTTATACATGTGTACATGTTTTGTGCCAGGGCTCAAGCAGTCTATGCGGGCATGGTTCATTTGACCGTTTGTCACTTACAACAAATCCTATCAATCGATACTCTTCAATCACGAAGATTTCTTTCCTTGCTAAAGTTGATATTCAAGGATAATGATCCAGTGTTTGGGGTTGATCGAAGAGAGGTCTTGAATGTTGTTGTGATCTTCGTGACTGGTTCGTATCCGACGTTCAATTCTATGTTAGCACAATTTACTTGATGTCTCGTTAAAAACCTTGCCACAAAACCCATTTGGGACAAAATCGGTTCAAGAGAAAAAGAGTGCACCGCGTGCTTTTAGACCTAACATACTGTATCGTTCCTTGTTGGTTACCTGCAAGCGTTAGTTTAAAACGTAAATAAGAGAAAGAATGGGGCCGTACCTTAGCAGTAATATCATTTCAAGTGAGTATATTCAGTTGTTCGGTAATTGCTCGCCGTTCATTGTTTCTAGTTTATAGGATCCCTTTCTGGTGATCTCGATAATTTGGTACGGTACTTCCCAGTTCGGACACAATTTCCCATTATTTGGGTTTCAGGTGCTCAGTGTGACCTTCTTTAGTACTAATTCCCCGGTATTGAAGTGTCGAAGGTTGGCCCTTCGATTGTAATAACTTTCGATCCGCTATTTTTTGGGCGGCCAATCCGACAAGGGCAGCTTTACGCCTTTCATCTAATAGCTCCAGGCTTGTACTTATGGCCTAGTCATTCCATTCCTTTGTTACATATCGGAATCTGATACTCGGTTCTTCGACTTTGATCGATATTAGATCTTTGGCACCGTAAACCAATAAAAATGGGGTGGCCCCCAACACTGGACTTCGAGGTTGTACGGTATGTCCATATGACTTCGGGTAGGATCCCTTTCCATTTTCTTTTGGCGCCAGTTAACCTCTTTTTAAGGTTTTGGAGTGCCTTTTTGATTGGTAGATTCATCTTGCCCGTTCCTACTAGGGTTATAGGGTGTTGATATGATCCTTTTGAACTTGTGATCTTCAATAAATTTGGTTACTTTGCTACTAATGAATTGTTTCTCATTATCGCATATGATCTCGGCCAGCATTCCAAACCGACATATGATATGGTCCTTAATGAAATCGATGACTTCCTTCTCTTTGACCTTCTCATACGAATGGGCTTCCACCCATTTAGAAAAATATTCAGTCATAAACAATATAAATTAAGCCTTACTGGGTGCCCATGGAAGGCGGCCGACGATGTACTTTCCCCACTTCATGAACGACCATGGTGACAAAACCGAATGTAGCAGCTCCCCGGGTTGGTGAATCATCTGAGCGTGTCTTTGGAACCCATCACATTTTCGAACAAACTCCTTTGCGTCTTTTTCCATGTCGATCCAATAGTAACCGACTCTGATTATTTTTTAAACCAGCGATTCGGCGCCCGAATGATTTCCACAGGTACCTTCGTGGATTTCCCTCAAAATGTACTTAGTATCTCCTGTCCCTAGAAATATTGTAAGCGATCCATCAAATGTTCTTCTGAATAAGGTTCCATCTTTGGACAGGCTAAATCGGGCTGCCTTCGTATGCAGGGCCCTCGATTCTTTTGGATCCGGGGGCAGTTTCTCAGTCCTGAGATATTCTGCATATTTATTTCTCCGGTCCCAAGTTAGTCTCGTGGAGTTGATCTCGTCATGGCCTTCCTCCACCACCTATCTCACAAGCTGCACGACTTCCCCTGAATTAAACTCGTCGTCTTCGACCGATGGCCCTAAGTTAGCGAGGGCATCGACCTCATTGTTTTGATCCCGAGGTACATGTTGCAAATTCCATTCTTTGAAGCAATGTAATGTTACCTGCAACTTGTCCAAGTTTATTTGCATTTGTTCTACTCTGACCTCGAATGCTCTATTAACTTGGTTTACTACAAGGATGAGTCGCACTTGGCTTTGGTCACCTCTACCCCCATGCTTTTGGCTAGTTCTCTGCAATCATGGCCTCATATTCGGCTTCGTTGTTAGTCAAATTCACAGTCTTAATAGATTGTCTAACTACATTG
Source organism: Nicotiana knightiana (assembly GCA_005239525.1). Lineage (NCBI taxonomy): Eukaryota > Viridiplantae > Streptophyta > Magnoliopsida > Solanales > Solanaceae > Nicotiana > Nicotiana knightiana. Next base: position 20,215 of record ML436000.1, on the reverse strand, counting down.
CTTGTTGGTAGCTTAAATACGATGCCAAGTCCAGCCCCTTTTGCATTTGAGGCGCCATCCTAAAGAGGGTCCAAATTCTCGAGGAGGTCCTTGAGTCAATTAACTCTCTTTCAGCCTCGGGTATTAGGGCCGGCGTAAAGTCGGCCACAAAGTATGCCAAGATTTGAGACTTAATGGAGGTCTGGGGTCGATATTCAATATCGTACCCACTTATTTTCACGGCCCATTTGGCCAATCGGCCCGAGAGATCGTGCTTATGCATAACGTTTCTCAGCAGGTAAGTAGTTACGATACATAAGGGGTTACACTAGAAGTATGGTTTTAGCTTCCTAAAGGCGCTTAGCAAAGCGAGCGCCAGTTTTTCTAGGTCAGGGTACCTACTTTCAACCTCACCTAGGGTCCTACTAACATAGTAAATTGGAAATTGCGTACCTTGCTCTTCTCAGACTAGGACTCCACTTACCGCTATCTCTAAAACCCATAAGTACAAGTATAATTGTTCGTCTGCCTTCGGGGTGTGAAGAAGCGGTGGGCTCGATAAGTATCATTTGAGTTCCTCCAAAGATCTTTGAAACTCCGGGGTCCGTGAGAAGTTATTTTTCTTCTTCAATAGTGCGAATAATCGGTGGCTTTTATTGGACGACCTCGAAATAAATCGTCCTAGGGAGGTTATGCATCCGGTAGTCTTTGCATGGCCTTTACGTTGTCCACGACTATGATATCTTCGATGGCTTTGATTTTGTCGGGATTAATTTTGATTCCCTAGTTGGACACAATGAATCCGAGGAATTTACCTGACCCAACTCCAAACGCACATTTTTCTAGGTTCAGCTTCATATTGTATTGCTTCAATATGGTGAAGGTTTCCTGCAAATGTTTTAAATGGTCCTCTGCTCGCAGGGACTTAACCAACCTGTCATCAATGTAAACTTCCATTGATTTTCCTATTTTTTCCTCGAACATCCATTTTTCTAGGCATTGGTAAGTGGCACTGGTATTTTTTAATCTGAACGACATCACATTATAGTAGTATGTGTCGTATTTAGTGATGAAGGAAGTTTTTTCCTGATCACCCAGGTCCATCCGTATTTGGTAGTACCCAGAATAGGGATCGAGAAAAATGAGGGACTCGTGGCCGGCCGTGGCATCGATCATATGATCGATGTTGGGCAAAGGAAAAGAGTCTTTGGGACATGCCTTATTCAAATCTTTATAATCTACACACATTTTTAGTTTATTCCCATTTTAGGGACTACCACTACGTTTTCTAACCAATCTGGGTATTTAGCCTCCCGAATAGACCTTATTTTAAGGAGTTAAGATACCTCGTCCTTGACGAAAGGATGCTTGATCTCGGACTGGGGTGTCCTCTTTTGTTTGACCGGATGGAACTTTGGGTCCAGGCTTAGCTTGTGAGTGGTTATCTCCGACAGGATCCCTGTCATGTCAAGGTGGGACCAAGCGAAACAATCTTCATTAGTTATAAGAAATTGAATAAGTTTTTTCCTAAGCTCGGGTCTTAACCCCGTGCCCAGGTATACCTTTCGATCGGGCAAGTGTTCTCTCAATATGACTTGTTCCAGCTATTCGACTGTCCATTTAGTGGTGTCAGAATCATCGGGGACTGCAAAAGATCTGGGAACCCGTAATCATCATCCTTGACTTCCCCTTGTTTGTCCAAATCTACCGAGGCTGGTATTCGTGATTTCTATTTGGTCCTGGTTTTGACCATCTAGTTCGGATCCTTCGATGTTGAGATTGTAGATGCCGGTAACACCTCCTCGACCGCGAACATTTCCTTGGCAGTCGGTTGTTCACCGTAGACTGCTTTGACTCCGTTAAGTGTTAGGAAATTTAGTGTATGGTGTAGTGTCGAGGGCACTTCCCTCATGTTGTGGATCAATAGCCTTATAGATAAAGCTTTGTACCTCATGTCTCATTCGATCACATAAAATTTAGTTTCCTAGATGGTCCCAGCGGTATTTACCAGTAACGTTATCTCGCCCTTAGTAGTTTCACATGCCATGTTGAACCCGTTTAGAACTTGAACTATAGGCAAGATTTGGTCTTGTAGACCGAGTTGATCCACGACCCTCAATCAGATGATATTGGCGGAGCTAACTGGGTCAATTCACACACGTTTAACTCAGGATTTATTTATGAGTACAAATGTTACCAGTGCATCATTGTGGAGCTGAATGATTCCTTTCGCGTCCTTATATTTGAAAGACAAGGTTCCTTCCGGTATGTAATCTCGAGTCTATTTCTTCCTTGTGATGGATATTTTGGTACGTTTCAACATCGACCCCTGAGGAACATTGACCCCACCGATAATTATGTTAATGACGTGTTGAGCTTCTTCTTGCTCATCCTGCTTTTTACAATCCCTATTCCTAAAATGATTTTTTCTCGGGTTGCTCAGGAGTTCTAGAAGATGCCCATTGTTTAATAATCGATTCTCTCTCAATTGTCGGTAATCCTTCGTTCTGTGACCATGGGTGCCGTGATATTTACACATCTGGTTAGGATTCCTCTGGGACGGATCGTATTATAGTGGTCGAGGCATTTGGTGTCCTTGATACGTCCGATAACTGACACAATGGCAGCAGCGTCAATGTTAAAGTTGTATTCTAATAACCTCAGTGCTTCCTTAGGCCCGACGGACCTGTCGAAGCTATTTTTACTCATGAATCCCCGACTGTGTTGACCTTGGTCATTTCTCCTTTCTCTTCTTATGAGATTTCTCCCAGATTCGTTAGTTTTTCAATCCTCATTGTACGGTTGATAGCGATCCCTGCTCGATCTTCGTTCACGGTCAATGTCTCTCTTGGCTCTATCAATGGTTCTGACAGGATAAACAGACCCTGAAGGGGCCTCGAGTTGATCATCTTCGACTTTGATTTTCGATTGATACCGGTTATGCATGCCGACCCAGGTTACGACTGGATATTCTATCGGGTTCTCCTACAGTTGCTGTGAAACCCTTAAACTTCAGATATTGAGTCCCTGAGTGAAAGCTTGAACAAGACACTCATCAGAAACCGTGGGTAGGTCCATCTGTTCCATCTGAAATCGGGACATGAACTCTCTGAGCATCTTGTTATATTTCTGTTTTACTTTGAAAGGTCTGAATTCCTGGTCTCGACCTTGATGGCGCCAGCATGTGCTTTCACGAAATAATCTACAAGAATAGAAAGTGAGTCAAAAAAATTAGGAGGTAAGTTATGATACCATATCATAGCTCACTTTGACAGGGTCTCTCCAAATTTTTCCAGCAAAACAGACTCGATCTCATCATCCTCCAAGTTGTTCCCTTTGATGGCACATGTATAAGAGGTTACATGCTCATTTGGGTCTGTCGTTCCGTTATACTTGGGTATCTCGGGCATACGGAATTTATTGGGGATCAGCTTCGGAGCCGCGCTCGGAGGAAAAGGTTTTTGCACTAACTTCTTGGAATCCAAGCCTTTCAATATTGGAGGTGCTCATGGGATCTGGTCTACCCTGGAATTATAGGTTTCTACTTTTTTGTCATTAGCTTTGATTTTCTTTTCCCCCGACTCCACTCATTTTGTCAGTTCTTCGAGCATTTTTATGATCTCGATTTTAGTCCCCGATTCATTCTAGTTAGATCTCGGGCTCGAAACTGCCTGGTGCGCGGCCTAGGTTTTGTAACTAGGCTATTGCCACTTGTTGAGCTTGCAACATTTTGAAGATCACCCTTAAACGGATCCCGTCTCCACTAACGTTTTTCTTATTTTGAGCCGGTGATCGGGATCCACCACGGATGCTATTTTCGGGATCGGTTGGCAGGTTCATGTCGATAGCCACATGTGAATTAGCATCAATTGGATCTGCGACCAGAATTTCGACGGGATCAGCAAGTAGTACCTCATCACCGGGCGCTATGTTGATATTTACACCTTGATGGCCGGACTCATTGTCAACATGTAGGAGTGCTGATTGAGAGTTTGAAATTTTGTGTTTTAACCTAGAATCAAAGACATTTTAAAGAGCAAGTGTAAAGTTGTGTGTTTTATGGAGATTTGTATTAAATAACCACTATTATCCTTAGCCCCATGGTGGGCATCAAACTTTCTACCATCAAAATCGGATAACAATTGAATTTGTACGTGGTTTTGAAGGATACGTGATCTAACCTGATACAATAATGATAAATCAGATTGAAATTGAAATAAACGATGAGAAAGTAAATGCAAATCACAAAAGTTGAACAGTCATAGCCTTGGAAGGTTAACCATCCTCGAGCCAAAAATGCTTTTATCGATATCAGAACAGAATGACCCGAGAAATAGCGAGAACTAAAAATAACAATATACTGCTTTGGGATGTGTGTGACAATGTGCTTTATATGTAAGCATACCCCCTTTATGTAGTAGGGGAGTCCTACTTTAGGTACAATTCTATAAAAGGTAAAAATCTCCTGGTTTGCTGATTTGCCGGTTCCTTATTGATACGTGCCGAGATTCACCTACTGTGGCTAATGAACGGGAAGTAAAATTAGAAGTAGTATTCGAGATCATATGAGTTGCACAGAAACTCTAGCATGTGTGGGCACTAAGATAAGTTAAGTATGGACACAACACGGGGGGAAAAAAGTCCAGGAGAAGTAATAGCTTACCTTGAAAGAAATCTAAAATGGAACAAAAGAAATTATTCGATCAATGATCCAGAGTTGGTTACGTTATGAACGCCCTTAAGGGTTCGGAGTTCTATACATGCATCATATACAACCGTAAAGGATTCTTGTATATGTTAAAAGAAAGAGTTGAGCCCAGGTCATAAATGAAGGATTAAATTTTTAAAAGATTGTATCATGCATATCCTTTGACGCCCATAAAAGGCTAAAAATAAAACTAATACCATGAACCCCAGAGCGGGAGATAATTTAAGCCGACATAAATTCTGATAAGAAGAAAGAGAAAACTAAAGAATTACATCAAAGGAGTAAATCAAGAGTCTGATTATTGGACCTAGAAAATTACAGAAGTTGTGCTTGAGAACAATCACTCTTAATATCAGAGGTACAAGAGGGATAGTACAACAACCATAACCTATAATGGCTCTACAAGAAAGCCGGTTAGAAGAAGTACCAGCCTTATAAGGAGTCAATAGGAAGCTCTCACTGAATTGTGTATACACCAGAGGTGCAAGTATTATAATAGAGCTTCAAGTTGTGAATATGAATTACACCTATGTGGAAAGGAGGTCATGAAAGGGATAGAAGATGTGATGCGAGATTTTAAGGTAAGAAAGATGAAAGTGAACAACGTACACGATGCCCAAATGTATGAGGTTGTGAATAGTCCATATTTTTGATAGAAGTCTAAAAGCGCGGGGATTCAGTATCCAAGGATGACAGTGGCGTCGTCAATGGCATGTCTTCCAGCCTATGGTTTCCAGGTATCGAGGAGGCTAATGAAGAGGATTTTATGAATTGTACATGATTAAAATACCCATGTAAGATGAGTCATATTGGGATGCTACAAAATATGATTATGGAAGTACAGTATCGTCCCTAGGTGGATCAATCTAATTACTCCAAATGCCCCTATGAGACGTGACCTCTAGAGGCAGTGTTACATAAGAGATTAAATTATCAGTGGTAGATGATAGATCAACATTAAGGTGAATCAACAGTGGATGGAAAAAAGTCACAAAGTATGAGGTGAGATTGGGCCGTCGTTCTTGAGATGAACAAGTCATGAGGAAGAATTAAAGGACTTAGATTTACACATATGGGATAAGTGACGAAAGTAACCTGGAGTCCGGTAGCAAAACTCAGGTATGTTAAGGCTATCCTTTCTTTCTTTTGGCATGATCTATACGACACAAACGAAACGAGCAAATGTGCAATTTCCATAAATGACTCTATTCGTAGAAATACTAGGGGTGTCTATATTCTTGATTCCCCATGTGGATTATTATTATATCTTCTGTTCATGGGTCTCAGAAAAATACGTAAGTTGATAAATTTTATTTCATGATATTAATCAGAGGCATAATGGTCTAATGACGTACCGAGAGATTTTATTAACATATTTCATGGATTTCATGCATTTATACATGTAAATTAACCCATAAAAAATGGCGTTATATATATATGGGATATGGGAAAGGTTATGGCGTTATATACGCACCACCACCTGATCAGTTGGTATACGTTAATGATTTGCCCACAACGGCCGAGATGATATGATGGGATACCCTCAGAGGCTTGGTGATGTTATGAGCACATGTACCTATGCACGACATGACATTCATACGCATATGCATGACACTATAAGTATTTCCTGATTTATAGAGTTATCCAGACTTACATATTGAGTTATTTACTTTATATTTCTTCCATGTCGGTTATGTAATTATTTATGTACCTTACATATTCGGTATATTATTCGTACTGACGTCCCTTTTTTCCTGGGGATGCTGTGTTTCATGCCCGTAGGTCCTGATGGACAGGTCGAGATCCCTCCAAGTAGGCTATCGGCTCACCGGAAGATGTTGGTGCACTTCATTTGTTTCGGAGTTGCAAATGGAGCACACCAACATCTTCCGATGAGCTGATAGCCTATTTGGAGGGCTCTCGACATGTCTATCGGGACCTGCGGGCATGAAACGCAGCATCCCCAGGCAAAAAGCGACGTCAGTATGAATAGTGTACCGAGTATGTAAGGCACATAAATAAGTACATACTGGCAATCAAGTAAGAACATACAAAATTTCACATTGTTTCCCTTTCTTTAAACATGCCCAAGTATAACAATTCAATCAATCATACCATCAACCTAATTGCAACCACCCAACCTCAAGAGTCGACTTGCAACCACTAAGCCCTCTCAATTCACGCACCTACCCAACAAGAAATTATAATATTACCAATCGTTCATGAGATCATGTGTCCTCACCAACAACAAGAGAGTGAATATATCTAGTCCACACATTCAAATATACTTTTGAACATTATTTAAGGACGTCACACAATTGAATAAATTCACTCACTCTAACAAAGAATTCATATGCATCCCGTGGTCGTACCATAAGCTCGCCCGTAGTGTAGATCTCCACTAATTCAAGTTAGTCAAGTCTAGGATCAATTAGGACTTTTACGGTTGTAATATAGGCTAAGGGACAGGTAGGATATATTTAGGAATAATGACTAACCCTCCTAAGCACTTTAATACACTACTTTCATAAATCAACACATATTCTTCTCAACCAATTCCCTTACCACAATTCATATTCAACATAGCCCTCTTTCAATTAAGCACTGCTATATTCTCACTAGCACAACTAATAAAATTTGGAGTGTGTATCTTTTGGTACATATTTTTTTTTCCTATTATTATTCTTTTTCTCTTTTGCTTTCTACACACACTCCATACATGAAGATTCAATAGCTAGTGACTTTTAAATACAATTTTTTTAGTGCACTAACAAGTCTTTCCATGGCTCCACTCAAAAGTTAGTCCCCAATATCTCACCTTACTTCTTTCAGCGACTAAGTGCCTTAGGAGGAAAAGGTGCAAGAAATCTCAATTTAAGAACAAAATAGGGGTACGACTTGTAATGTGGGTACCAAAGAAAAGGTCAATACGTCTCAAAGGGGATAGCAATGGAAACTGTAATTCTTATGTGATAAGAACATCCATGATCAAGCAAGAAAATGCCTACGTCATCTCCTAGACTAGCATAACCTACAATTTCGCTTCGATTAACATACGGGGCAAGTTCTAGACTACACAGGATAGCATAGACAATCACTAAACCTCACTCGCACATTGAACATGACTCAATCACAACGGTTTCATTCAACTCTCAAGTCAAGAAAGCGCACAAAATTAAGAGAATTAAGCAATATTATACTATGTAGCATACAAGTCAAACAACTGAGCTAAGGCGTCACAAAATAGGCTATTTATTTTTACTCAGACATCACATGTCAAACCAAATATAAGGAAAAACAGAATGTATGTCATAACCTAATATGCCGGCATCAAACATGTCATGAGGTATCTCTAATTTACTCAGTTTCTTCCTAACTACTCTAAAAACAAAAAACAAAAAAAAATAAAATAAATAAACTTAATTTAAATTACCCGGTTCAAGTTACACCCTTGGAAAAGAACCGTGGTCCAAAGAAAAACCAAGGGGGAATTACTACACGACCTAAAAAACACATCTTTTTTTTTTGTATTTTTTTTAGACTCACTTCCCTCAAGAGAGCTGTCTAAGAAGTCCATCGTCAGGAAAAGTCGAATTTTTTTTTAAAACTACAAGACTTAACAGAAAGATCATTTACTTTATCATGAATACACTACAACATTACAAACACACATATAGTACAGCAAGTCCACTCTTCGTAAGTACAACAAAATACAACATACACACACCCTACACTTAATCCATGCACTGTCCCCACTGCATTATACAGATATAAAAGCAGTAATAGAAGCAAGGCACAACAAACTCCCTGATCATTCAGCGTCGTCATCATCTGACGCTCTCCACTCCTCCTCATGCTCATCTTTGTCATCATCTTTCTCATCCGAGCGCATTGGTTCTGTATCAGAGTCGTCAGGAGTGTTGATATCCTCATCATCAGGGAGCCTGTATCCCTCACCCGCTCCAATCATCTGCAGCGCATGAGCATTTAGCGGGTACCTGTGCTCCAATTCAACTCTCTCATCATCTGACGCTGGCCGACCTCCTATTCGCAACTGCAAATCCATCATCCCATAAAGATGGGCCATGAAGCTGTCATCCCGCACATTGCGTTCTGCATTGGTCAGGGAGGGCTCTTCCTTCAATCTTAGGCCAGAGATGTCAATCTCTCGTTGGAACTGATCAATGGTATGGTAAAAGTTGGGCTTAACCGCTACATTCTCATTTAGCAGGAACTGAGTTATGAAGTTTGGGAATGGTATTCGATCAATTCTATTGCTCGAACGCACCAACCCCATTTGATAGCGCATCAGCTGACCCACATTTACCCTTTGCCCCGTCATGAGGAAGTAGAGCACACAAGTACTCTCTCGGCTGATTAAGGTGTCATGGTTATATGGTAGTATCCGTGCATTAATCACTTTAAGCCACACCTGGGTCTCAGCCTTCATTTTTTTCTTTGGAAATCTTTTATGGCGATTTGTGGCTCTATCCCGAATCCAAGCAGCTATGGAAGCAACCCCACAAAGTGTGTGCCTCACCTCTCTATAGTTGGGCTGGCGGATGAATTGCTCTAGAGGCTCCACCGGAACATTTGGTGCACCTAGGAAATCACAAATGTCCTTGGCCGAAAAATCTACCAAGTGCCCACGAATTGGCACCAATCTGTTCTTGATGCTACGCCAAATCGCTGGGAATTTTGATCTTAGACTCCCTTCCTTAATGGCCCCTTCAGGGTGAACAAGCTTGGGTTTTTAGCGTGCATACCATTTTCTGGATTGCACTGGTATGCTGTTGAGACCATATTCCCTTTCACCAGTGGGTCGTTGTCTCATAGCAGCGGCAGCAGCTACTGCTTCCTCACCAGTCATACTGGAAGTGGCATCCCCCCCTTTTCTTTTCTTTTGGGGTTGTGGGGGTTTTACTTTGCTTTTAGCTGGGGCCGACGACGTGGCCTTCCCCTTGCCAGTGGATCTTCTAGGTAGCATTGTTTTTCCTGCACATATGATCAATAGTTAATGGGTGTCACAAAGTGTGTACAAAATCTTTTCAAAGGTTACTCAGACTTCACCTTGGTACGTTAATGAATAATTGACCCAAATGATTTCTCTTGAGTCTCTTCACACTTAACATTTCATGGAATTTACAATGCATGATACTAGTGGGATGTTTCCCGGAGTCTCAGGCTCTAAATGGGATATTTATTTCCATTGAGGCATTATATCGAGCACTTGGTGTAGACAATGCCATGAGAGCTCTTTTGGAATTGAGGGATTGCCTCATGTACCCACATCTGGGTGGGGTTCCATAATACCATTTAGTTTAACAAATGANTAAGGAACCACCATGAATCATGGTTACACCATATATAATTGTAACACCCAAGTCGAATTTACAGAGAATAGGGATAAAATCATACCTCAACGATTGATGAGTGTTAATTTGATGAGAGGGAGATGGGAGATGAAAAAAATTAGAAGAAGATACTTACCTGGCGTAAGGCGTGCGTTTTAGTCTTAAATCCCGGACCCTCTGGCGTTAGCCAGGCGTTGGATCCCAAACGCCCAGCCTACCCTGACATTAGCCAGGCGTTAGAGCTAAACGCCCAGCCTACCCTGGCGTTAGCCAGGAGTTAGAGCTAAAACGCCAGGTACCTCCTGGCCTTCATCTCACCTTCCGTCATGCACGAACACTGCTCCTTTCACTTGAATGCACTTGCGAGCTCGTTAGTACCTATAATTATATGAAATTATTCACGCTATGTTAAGATTTAACTGAGTGTTGGGTTGCCTCCCAATAAGCGCCTTAGTTAATATCGTGGCACGACGATTACAACAGGTCAATAGGTTGCCTCCTATGAAGCGCCTGATTTAACGTCGCGGCACGACGCAGAACCTCGCCTCAATCATCAGCGAGCACGACTTTGGTCTTCTCACGATTTATGGTACCACCCCAATAATGTTTGACGCTATGCCCATTCACTAAAAATGTTCTTTCACCATGTATAGCTCGCACTTCAAGTGCACCATATGAAGTGACTCTCACTATTTTAAACGGGCCTGACCATCTCGATTTCAGCTTTCTAGGAAACAGTCGAAGCCTATAATTGAATAATAGTACATGTTGGACCGACTCAAAATGACGCGGATGTATATGTTTGTCATGCCATCTCTTGGTCTTTTGTTTGTAAAGTTTGGCATTTTCGTATGAGTGCAATCTGAACTCATCCAATTCATCCAACTGCAACATTCTTTTCTCACCCGCGGCTTCAAGGTTCATGTTTAACTTCTTGATGTCCCAATACGCCTTGTGTTCAAGATCTACGGGAAGGTGACATGCCTTCCCATAGATCAGCTTGTACGGTGATGCCCCAATTGGTGTCTTGTATGCTGTTCTGTATGCCCATAAAACGTCATCCAACTTAGCAGCCCAATATTTCCTGTTCACACTCACCGTTTTCTCTAGTATTTTCTTGATTTCTCTATTGGACACCTCTGCTTGTCCACTTGTTTGAGGGTGATATGCTGTTGTAACTCGATGATGGACCCCATATTTAGCGAAAAGGTTATTCAACAACCGATTGCAAAAATGAGTTCCTTCATCACTAATCAAGGCTCATGGATTACCAAATCTGGAGAATATATTCTTCTTCACAAACGCAGCGACAACCATGACATCATTTGTCGGCAATGCAATTGCCTCCACCCATTTCGACACGTAATCAATTGCTAGGAAAATGTATTTATGTCCCCTGGATGATGGGAATGGACCCATAAAATCTATCCCCCATACATAAAAAATATCTACCTCCAAGATATTATTCAAAGGCATCTCATGTTTCCTTGTTATCATTCCTGTTCTCTGGCATTGGTCACACTTTTTAACAAATGCTTGGGCATCTTTGAATAGTGTTGGCCAAAAGAACCCAGATTGTAGCACTTTTTCTGTCGTTCGATCGCCACCATGATGACCTCGATATGGTGATGCATGACAATCGTACAACACCCGTTCCAGTTCTACATCAGGAATGCATTTCCTCATTAACTGATCACCACATACTTTGTACAGGTGTATAATATTTCTATATTTGTTGTTTTCATTTCACCATCAAATTTTCTATTACTCCTTAAGGTATCTTTACTTTCTTTTGTCAAATTGTGTAACCATAGTTTTACTGTTCCTATGAGTGTTCTTTCTATATATCCTAGTGTTTCTGTCATTCCTATTTTGTTATCTACCAATTGTTTTGATATGTATCCTATCCATAGTTGTATTGTTTTATTTATATCTGCTACGCAATCTAAGTCTAAGAAATTATATTGTTCAGATATTGGTTTTGGTGTCCATTTCTTATTTAGCCTACTATTCCATAGTGTATCCTGTCTATCAGATTGTTCATAATTAGCTGTATAGTAATTTGGGTTTAATCTTCTTTGATTTTTTACTCCTGATGTACTGGGTTTTTCATCCATATTTACATCTCTTGTATCTACTTCTAAGTCTTTTGATTTTTCTATGTTTTCTAAAAGTTCTGNCCACTATCTAACAGGATACAATAAGCTAATAGCACTACCAAACACAAATGCAAGGCTAGTAGCCACATGCTACAATTATGGATTACTAGATACAGTATATACACAAACAGGACAGGAGATAGCTACTATACCGGAACTACACAAAGCATTTATGCAATACAAAAGAATAACCAAAGGAACATTGTTCTACATACGCATTTATTCAGCTACAGCAGAAATATTATACGAAGAGATAAAGCCAATTATACAAGTTATCAAGATAGGACTCACAAGAGAGATGATCATACCAGAGAAGATAGAAACACAAGAAGAAATAGAAAGAATAAATATTCCAGAATTTTATGCAAATAAAAGGATAATTGGAATATCTACCATCATAAATGAACTAGCAAACAACTATCTAAACCAAAATGCAATCTGGAGCTACTACTCAAGGGAACAAACTATGATATATTCAAATTGCAGAGAACTAAAAGAAGCAGATATGGAAGAATTAAGACAATGGGTCTTAAGCCTATTAAAACCGGAACAAGCTACAACTACAAGAGCCATACGGAAAAATTTTATTTCTCCAGATCTACTGACAAGGTACTGCAAGATAATCGGTCACAAATATCCAGACCACCTATGCTCAAAATGTAAGGGAGAAGATAACATTGTTCCAGAAGTACAACTGGAATAAAAAAGAAGAAGAAGACAAAGCTAAGAACCTTTTTCTTGCTTCAGATTTTATTTCCGGGGGAAGTACCCCACTCACCAAATAATTCACATAATCGGCATACCACGGAGGAGGGTCTTGGGTTATAGCAAAAAGTTGCTCATCAGGAAAGACTTCTTTAATATCTCCACCCTCCTCAACATGATCATGATTTTCCAGCCTTGACAGGTGGTCAGCTACTTGGTTATTAGTGCCCTTTCGGTCTCTTATTTCCACATCAAATTCCTGCAACAATAAAACTCAGCGCATCAATCTAGCTTTAGAGTTCTATTTTGTAAATAAACACCTGATTGGTGCGTGATATGTGTGGACAATAACTTTTGTGCCCACCAAGTATGCCCGGAATTTTTCAAAGGCCCACACCACAGCTAACAGCTCCTTTTCAGTAGTGGTGTAATTATGTTGTGCATCATCGAGGGTCTTACTCGCATAATAAATGGAATAAAACACCTTGTCTTTCCTTTGGCCTAGCACTGCCCCAATTGCATGGTCACTTGCATCACACATAAGTTCAAATGGTAGTGACCAATCAGGTGCAACAATTATGGGGGCAGTTACCAATTTCTTCTTGAGTTCCTCAAATGCCTTCAGGCAGGGTGCATCAAAATTAAACTTGATATCTTTTTCCAGCAACCTGCACAATGGAGTAGCAATTTTAGAGAAATCTTTAATAAAGCGCCTATAAAATCCTGCGTGTCCCAAGAAACTCCGGACACCCTTCACTGAATTTGGTGGAGGTAGTTTCTCAACTGCCTCCACTTTTGCCTTATCAACTTCGATGCCACTTTTAGATATTCTATGACCCAAGACAATGCCTTCCTGCACCATGAAGTGACACTTCTCCCAATTTAACACCAGATTTTTTTCTTCACAACGTGCCAACACCATGCTCAGGTTTTTCAAACAGTAATCATAAGATGCCCCAAAGACTGAGAAGGCACCCATAAACACTACTACAAATTTTTCCACCATGTCGGTGAAAATCGCCATCATACATATCTGGAAGGTGGCTGGTGCATTGCAAAGACCAAATGGCATTCGCTTGAAGGCGAAAGTGCCATAAGGGCAAGTAAAGGTGGTCGTCTCCTAATCCTCTGGGCATATGACAATTTGATTGTAACCTGAATACCCATCCAGAAAGCAATAATATTCATGCCCTGTTAGCCTGTCCATCATTTGATCAATGAATGGGAGTGGAAAATGATCCTTGTGGGTTGCTTTGTTGAGCTTTCGATAATCTATGCAAACTCTCCAACCCGTGATAGTGCGGGTAGGAATTAGCTCATTTTTCTCATTCTCAATCACGGTCATTCCTCCCTTTTTGGGTACACCTGAACTGGGCTCACCCAATGACTGTCAGAAATAGGAAAGATGATGCCTGCATCCAGCAATTTTATGACTTCTTTCTTCACTACTTCTTTCATAATGGGATTCAGCCTCCTTTGCTGCTCAACACTCGGGCGAATTCCGTCTTCCAAAAATATTTTATGCATGCAAAACGATGGACTGATACCTTTAATATCTGCGATGGTCCACCCAATCGCCTTTTTGTGCTCACGAAGTACCCTAAGCAATTTCTGTTCTTGTGTATTGGTCAGGCTGGATGAGATAATCATGGGCAATGTTTCAGAATTCCCCAAATAGGCATAGCGTAAATGTGCTGGAAGAGGTTTGAATTACAGCTTTGGATCCTCTTCAATAGATGGCTTAGGGAGGGTTAGAGTAACAGGCTTATTCAACTCTTCAAATTTTCCTAGCCTGTGGAGGTAACTGCAGGACACCTCAAGAATTTTCTCAATATCTTCCCTTGTTTCATCCTCACGTTTTCTGCATCCCCAACCAACACCCACTCAAGAGGGTCAGTAGGATTCATGTAGGGAACCATGGACTATAATTTTCTTTCCACTACAGAAATCATCGATAGTTCTTCATAGTGGACAGGTAACTTGAGTGCCTTATAAACATTAAACACCTCCACTCGATCACCAACGCGCATTGTCATCTTCCCTTCACACACATCAATAATAGCTCGTCCTGTAGCTAGGAATGGACACCCAAAATAAATGGGACTTCCAAATCAGGCTCATAGTCCAAGATAATGAAATCAACTGGGAATATGAATGATCCCACCTGAACCAGCACATCTTCAACTACTCCCTCAGGATGGGCTAGGGAGCAGTCTGCCAATTGTAAAATCACTGTTGTTGGGCGTGGTTCACCCAATCCCAACTGCTTGAACACAGATAGTGGCATCAAATTAATACTTGCCCCAAGATCGCACAGAGCTCGCCCGACTGCATGCTTACCAATTGAGATTTGGATAGTAAA